>PVJI01000371.1:48540-113590 GCA_004026765.1 Micronycteris hirsuta
TTACCCCCACCCCCAACCCCAGGCAAACCCACCTCCCTCCCTTGCTTCCACCCTCCCCCTTGGTTTTGTCCATGTGTCCTTTATAGCAGTTCCTGAATACCCTTGTCCCCATTATCCCCTTCCCCCTCCCCTCTGGTTACTGCCAGATTGTTCTAAATTTCAATGTCTCTGGTTATAATTTGTTTCTCTGGTTGTATTTAGCTTGCTTACCTCGCAAGCGTCCTGACTGTGGCTGATCTGAGTTCCCCAGTAGCTGATCTGGCCTCGGTGCCTTCTCTCATGAGTCCTTATATAAATCCCCTTAACATTTCATATAGTAAAGGCTGCGTGATGATGTACTCCTTGAACTTGACCTTATCTGAGAAGCACTTTATCTGCCCTCCCATTCTAAATGACAGTTTTGCTCATTTTTGACAGTTTTGGATAGATTATTCTTGGTTGTAGGTCCTTGCTTTTCATGATTTGAAATATTTCTCTCCAGCCCCTTCTCGCTTGGAAGGTCTCCTTAGAGAAATCCACTGACAGTCTTATGGGGATTCCTTTGTAGGTAACTTTCTCCTTTTCTCTTGCTGCTTGTAAGATTCTTTCCTTATTCTTGACCTTGGGTAATGTTATTATGATGTGCCTTGGTGTGTTCCTCTTTGGGTCCTGCTTCTTTGGGGTTCTCTGAGCTTCTTGGATTTCCAGGAAGCCTATTTCCTTTGCCAGATTTGGGACGTTCTCATTCATTATCTGTTCAAAAATACGTTCAATTTCTTGGTGTTCCTCTTGTCCTTCTGGCAGCCCTATGATCCGGATGTTGGGTCGTTTACAAATGTCTCTGAGGTTCCTGAGTCCCTCCTCATTTTTTTGAATTCTTATTTCTTCCTTCTGGTCCACCCCATTGGTTTGAGTCCTAGCTTCCTTTTTTTCCCTATTGGTTCCCTGTAAATCTTCCTCTATTATCTTTATCGTATTGTTCATTTGTTCAACTATTTCTTCCAGTTTTGTGAGCATCCTGACTACCAGTGTTTTAAACTGGGCATCTGTTAATTTGGCTATCTCTTCGTCCGTTAGTTGTAATTTGTTCTGATCTTTTGTTTCGGCCATTTTCATTCTTTTCTATCTCGGCGCACCTGTCGGAGTCTTAGGTGTTTGTCGGTGCCTGGCAACCTGGGTCATTTTTTGTAACGTTTCCTCTGGGGGCGGGGCCTGGGAGGGAGCAATGGCGTCTGCCGTTCACCACCACTCCCTATCACCCTCTGCTCCCCAGTTCCCCACTGCCTTTTCCGCCAGTCTCGGCCCTGCTGGTTCCCACTGGCCTCTCCAGTTACGCCGCCGGCCTGCGAGGTTCACCGGTTGCTCGGGGTCGTGTTTTGTTTAGGCGCTCCCGGGGTGAGTTCCTCCGGGCAAACTGCCTCTCACTCCGCTCCTCCGCTCGGTTCTGCCCCGCTTACCGGCCTGGATGTACGTCCTCCCCAACTTCCTGGGTGCCGGACTTCCCTTCAGTTCGATTCTGTCTGTTCTGGTTGTTTATTTTTCACTATTGAGTTCGTTGTTTAAACTCTCTGGTTGTGAGCGGCGGTGCAGTGCGTCCACCTACGCCACCATCTTGGCGGAAGTCCAGGGTGTACCATATTCTGAAAAGGGCCTCTGGGAACTCAATGCCACGCCTGCCCTGGACAGCCACGTTGGACCACTCTGTCCATCGCCCACCCTGCCCCTTGACACAGCAGACCTGAGGGGGAAAAGCTGGGTGACCTGCTCTGACTAACAAAGGAAGCCAGTTTGATTCTTGCTCTTGGGAGCCTTAAGAAGGAACTAGAGGGGGTCCTGCCATCAGGAGAGACACTGAAAGAAAGCGACACGGAGGCTTGGAGTTAGAGGCGGTGCTAGAGAAGCCATGAGCCTGAAAGAGTTATGAGGAAGTGCAGGGTAGTAAAATCTATGAAGCAGAGGAAAGCTCTTTGAAGAATAGCAAGAGGGTGAAGAATTCCAGAAATCCCTGACCGGAAGGTCCCTGGAGCTGCCCTGGATACAGAACTATGTCTGGTTCCACTCTGTGAGGTCTGGCTAGTCCACAGACCTGGTTTTACAGAAGCCTGTCATCTTCACTACAAACCTCATCACTAGGACTATACTGAGTGACCCTTCATTTCTTGCAAGCCAAGAAATCTAAGTGAAAATACAAATACAGGAGTGTTTACCATGTACAAGAGACCTCAGGGAAAGACAAAATTCCTGGAGATGCTGCCTACGCTCGAGGAGCTTTTTGTTTTCACCTGTGCATTTCTCCATGACAACACGGCACATCATCTGGCGTTACTCAGCCTTGCTACTCAAGGTGTGGTCCAAAACCCACTTGCATGGACATCGCCTAGGAGATCATCAAAAAGGCAGAATCTGGCCATCACCCAGACCTGCTCAACCCCAGGCAAACTGCAGGAACACTGAAGTTTGAGGAGTACTGACTGCTTCCCCCCTGCCTAATAGCCAGCCCCACACCCACTGTCCCAGTCAACTTTTCACTGCTAGGCTCCCATCTGCTACTGATTTGATAGCCAACATCAAACATTCTATGGATACTACAGCTATTGGTAAAAGTCTCTGCCTGTAAAATGCAGGCTTCTTAAAGCTGTCATTTTACCTGTACCCTTGAGATGTCTTTCATTAGATTTGGTTTGCAGTGGCATTGGAAATGCGTATCTTTTTTCAGAGGTTCACCCTGTTTTAGTAAAATCCTGTTGCATAGATCTTAGGATTGAGAAAATCTGTTCCTCTACCCTCTTCTTTACAAGTGGAGATGATCTCTAGTGAGCATCTTAACTACATTCTTTCAACATGCCCTCATCCTTGAGAAGTATCTACAGTTTCAGGTTACAGCTTGTTTTCAGCTCAAATCACCAGAGAAAGAACAAACCTCATCAAGAGATGACACACCAGGAAATAAAGTGAGCCCATTTTTCTAGGAAACATCCTTGGTTCAGGTTTCTCAACCACATGCCCTCGAGTGTCTACTTCATGGGGCAGCTGCCGGGCTGGGGGTGCCATGCCTTCAGGATGGGCCAGGCTCACCTACACTTGCCAGCCTGCCAGCGGGTCCTCGGAAAGGGGATCTGGACCTGGATGAAGCTTTGTGCGCTGGGACTTTTCCTTCCTGTCCTCCCTCTGGCCCTCTATCCCCTGGTGTGCCCGTTATCATCTTTCCTTCCTCCCAATAAGATGTGTCAAGGGCTGACATTGGCACGCACACTGTGCCAGGCACTGGGGATATAGCCGTAAAGACGAACAGACACAGACCCACCTAGTGGAGTTTTCTAGCAGGGAGACCTATGAAATCCGTCATCCATTAAACCACTTCAATTCTGAGTACTGTGTAGGAAAATTTCAGGGTGATAAGAGGATGCATAAGAGGGGACTTGACCCTGGTCTGGGGGCCACCTTTAGAAATGATGTCTGAGCTGAAGCCCAAAGGATGAGCAGTGGTAAGCTAGGCAAAGAAAGAAGGGGGGGTCTCGTGTCCCCTGGCCTTTTTACCCATCCCTCCAGCCAACGAGAAACCCCTTCTCCTACTTGGCATCTCTGGCTGTTGACTCCACACTGCCCTTGCCCAATGCCCTGTGGTGGTGACAGCTCCACAGCCCAGGCTTGGACAGATGCCTCTGTTCTTGTCTGTATCTGACCTTGGCCTGGGCCATTTTCCGCTTCGCCCATATTGGTGCTGACAGCTCACCGGATCACCACCCAGCTGGGGAGCAAGATCTGTGATGGCATCCCTTTCCTCTTAGCTTATTAGAAAGCCTTCTTTCCAAACAGAGCTCTATTTTGCTCCCAGGACAATAAGTCAGGCTCGATGCAAGGTTTATGTCTGTGGTGTGGTCCACAGTTGTGCAGGAAACCATTTCTAACATAGCTGCATCTTCTCACTGCCAAGCAACCCGCTGGGTCCTGGTGGCATGATGTGCCAGAGAACCATGCTTGCTGGGTCAAGTCCTCCTCCAGGTTGATGGCGATTGGAGTCAGTGATGTTTCCCACATGTTTCCCACAAGCAGTTGCTGGATTCCTCGCTCACTCTGAACAAATCCAGTTGTTTTGCTAACCACACTACAGCTTCTTTTTTCAGAACATCACAGGCATATCTGGGGGGTTCTCTGGACAGGTGCTGCAGGAAGCAAGATTCATTTGTTTATTAGGACATTAGTCTGTGTTTTGAAAAACAATTTGAAAAGGAAAAATGGCCTATCCAATGCCTTTTGCTTTTCCCATCAGGCCTTGAGCTGTGAGCGACTGCTGTTACCTTTAGTTTGCAGAATCCCCATCTGGTTAGGTACTTTGGTTTATGTTGGCTGTAATCCAGAACAGCTGATTTGGTTTATTTTAAGGAGTTTTATTTTAAGAAACTTTTGACATTTAAGAATTTAATTGGAACAATCTGTACCCAGAAAATTTTTTAATGCAGTCTAGGATTAAAAGATGTTCTTCAGCCTGTGTGGGGTTGAAGAAGAAAGCAGGGCTTTTCACACCTGGCTCGTCTTTGTCCTTCAGGAGTTTGTTCAAGGCGTGGTGACGGAATTCTCAGGTGGGGACTTCTGTCAGTGATGAGAGTGGGCAGAATGGCTACTTCTAAGAAACACTGTTCTGACCCTCAAACCCATTCCTTAAGGCACTCGCTGAGCTCTGCTGGGGCGGGCTGCCTCCCCTGGGCCAGCCACAGGGAGTTGAAGGGCGTGTGGTTTTGCCATTCAGCTCGCTCTCATCAGGTGGTCAGGCCTAACCTGGGATGGATGCAGGAAATCTGCCTCATTCCATTGACCAAAGGTCAGGTTTTCCTGGTTCTGAGAGGCAGAAAGACCGGTTGTTTCAGAGTTCCTCCACCCTTTAGAGAACTGAAGTTCAAGTGCCTGGCAAGATTTGATACTACCAGAAAGCATCTCGGCTTCCAGGGACTGGACTGAATCTCCAGGGACAGCATGCATAGTCTCCAGAATTCTTAATACTTTTGGTGAATTACAGCTGATCCTTGATGTCTGATTGCTGCCCATTAAAGCAGAGCTTCCTGGTCTTCAAGAGAGGAGTGAGAGAGGGAGAAACCAGGCCCCTTCAAGCTCTGTGGGTCCTAAGAAATGGAAGAGATTGCCATGTTCACCAGGCCCCCAGCAATGACTTGCAAACCATACCTCTCTCTAGCCCCTGCTTCTCTCCCAAATTCCATCTTTGCTGCCACGCATTGCCATGTGTGTGCCCAACCGGCACTCAAGCTCAGCAGGTTTCTGCTTATTTTTCTTCCTTGTTTCTCAAGATGGCACCTCCATTATCCATTTTCGCCAACTTAGACTCATTTTTCAACTCACTTTACTGCCATAAGGCTCAGTAATGAATTGTACATTCCCGGTTTTTTCATCTCATTGATCCTCAGTCTCATCATCCATTTTTCTTACAAATGCCTCCCTCATGGGGTTTTCATAGAGAGGCTTAGATGCCAAGAGTTTGAATTTTATTTGAGAAACAAAGGAGGGAAAAGGGTGTTAACTTTTTTTTTTGAGCACCAAGTGTCAGCCTCTATTAGACATTGTAAGGTGAAGCTTTAGACTTAATTAATATATCGTTCCCTCAGCTTTCACTTGTAAGTCCCATTATTTTTCTGCTTGTATCTTATTCCAGGCAAGCTAGACTTTATCCTTTCTTACTTGAGCAAGCTTGAATGCTCTCCTATTCTTTGTCTGTGATCATACTCTTCTTTCTACCAGGCATGTACACCTCTCCAGGGTGAAATTCCACCATCTCTTCAGGTTTATCAGGGGGGTGCTGGGAAGTGTTGAACATCCAGCTCTGCAGACAGAAGGAGCCCTGATTCGTTGTGTTTGCCAATTTTCACAGTGTAAAACTTCCCACTATCACCAATTTCAAGCTACCAACCTGACATCCACTGCCTCACAGAATTTCTGAAAATTGAGCTCTTTGTTCTCAGAGACAAGTGAGCTGGCTCTTGCATACCACTGAGTCTACAGCGTCACCTTTCTTGATATCCGTGATCTGTAGTATGCTGTTCCTTCATTAGTAATCTGTACCCTCTCATGAAAAGTGCTTGTTCCAGGGAGTGTTCAGTTAGTGGCAACTAATTTTACTCTCAACTGTGGCTTCTGGAATTAAGGGAGCACAAAGTTCCAACAGTGGTTCTCCATAACTCCCACCCCCCATACACACACATTATAATCACCTAAGGGACTTTTACAAACCCTAATGCCCAGGCCAATTAATTGGGCATCTTTAGTTTTGAATGTCCACTTCTGATTTTGCTGTGCAGCAAATTTGAGAATCACTATCCTGTATGCTTCCAATTCTCTCCCTGGCTGATGAGTCAGGAGTGTCAAAAAGCAAATAGAACTGGCTAGTCCTTTAAAAAAAAATCCTCCTGTTCACTAAACAATTCCAGTAAAGAGGAAAACTCACTCACAGGGCCGCCTTATTTGGTCATCACGTTGGGTGGAGTCACCTGGGAGTGGAAAGGCTGTGAGTGAGTAATACAGCTTTCTGTAGGGGCAGGAAAGAAATACCTCTTTGTCAGCAAATGCCTGCAAGGGAAGTTTTACAAGCTGATGAATTTTCTAGACATCTCATTTAAACTAGATTTGGTCCTTGTGATAATTTTTAGTGAGCAGCAGACCTAAGTAAATTTTATTTTAATGAGCGTAAGTGTATTTTCCCAATTCTTTTGTTCCACAAGAATTGTGTAGTATTAAATTCACCGAGCTATTAAGGCTCAGAATGATTCTTCTTCTCATATTTGTGGTAATGAGGATGGAGTTCAAGTCAAGACAATAGTGCATTTGTATCTTCCAGAAGCAGATATTGCTTTCCCTCTCACAGTTGGTGACTCTGAGCCAAAGTGGAATCTGATTGGTCCAAAGTGACACAGGGGGCTGCCAAACAGGAAGTAAAAGATTCCTGTCCTAACCACTTGGCACACTTCATCTTTTATGGATATTTAGTTGTGGTTTTGTCATCTCTCTCTCTCAAGCGTGCGCATTCAAAGTAGTCACCAAAAAAAGTCCTTTTTCTCAAAAGTAAATAAGGCAATTGTGCTTCACTAGGTTCCTCCCTTTGTTTTCCTTATGAGAACGATAGCTCCTAGTTCACTGTAAAGAAGAGGGTTGAGGAAGAGCGAAGAGTGGTTCTGTGTGTGTTACAAAGTTACATTTTAGAGGTCCAATATGCTAACTTTACTCGATGGGCCCCCTATGAATATGTCTTTAAAAAGAATTTTAAATGTAGTTTTGAGGCCCTAAGTAAATGTGTACGGGAGTGTGAGGTGGCTAATGGAAATGCTTCCAGTAGCGTGACTGGCTCTGTTGGGCCACACCAGATGCTTTTGCAAAAACAACGTGTATTCTACTCTTTGTCCAATTTGGAACTTTCTTACAGAGACTCCAGATTGTCTTTGAAATAAACACTTTTAGGTACGCTATTCAGTGAATTACTTGTTTTTTTCTTGTGATATTTGTACATAACAAAAATATCTGGAATTTTTACACTAAAGTAAAGTGAACTTTGAGAAGAAATCTTGGCAGAAGATTTTAGATCAAGGCTCTGTAATGCTACAAACCCTTCAAATTTCCAGCATTCTCAGAACTGTGACTACCATGTGACTCACAGCCTTGAAACTAGGACTTACCCTTCTATTACATTTTCTCTGTTCTGACATGATAAATTTATGGACATGTGTGTGTGACACCAGCTTCTAGTATATCAAATTTATTCCAAAGTACCATGAACAGGGACCACTAAATACCACTGCAGGTAGCGTTCCAAACTAAGAGTCAAGAAGCCTGGAACTATCCTAAATAACACAGTGATCTCGAGTCACAGATAAAGTTACGGGTCTGGCTACAGAATCAGACTGACCAGACTATCTAGAAGATTTTACTTGTAGCTAAAAACCTAAAAAGGGACAGTAGCAATAGATACGGAAATATGCCACCTTCGGGTCTTACACATCATTCTGTGTTCTTCGCCAAAGGACTCTGCAATCATCTTTCAGCCAGAGTAATTGTATAACTATGGAGGGAGCATCTCAGACTCTCCCGTTCTTGAGAAAGTGGGAAGGGTTGTACACGTTCTCTGAGGTCATTGAAATCCAGGCCCTGCCCAGAATCACAATCACCTAATGTCCCACTGTGTTGCAGTACATGGTAAAAAGGGTGATAAACCAAGGTCCAGTTTTGTTGCAAGGATGAACTGAGACTAGGGAAAGAGGGAGGGGCTACTGTTATTGAAAACTTGTCTGAAGGGAACAAGTGCAATGGATAGGCCCAATTCTCTGAGTGCCTGAGAACCCTTTGGAAATCTAGTTCATTGTAGCTACTAGGAAAGGAAGTATTTAATCTACTGAAAAAACAATATGCTTGCAAATACATCCCATTTTAAAACTTAGGGAATAGCTAGACAGAAACTGGCTCACGTATTTGGGTGTTCACATGTTAGGAGAGATGCTAAGAAGCAGAAATTCTAACTTCAGAAGAACCGGCATCCTCACAGCAGATAAGGGCAGGACGTCCAACGTCTACAGGTAAAAGAAAGACACTACTTGTAGATTAAGAGTGGCTTCGACTGCATATAACCAACAGGTAACACTGGCTTAAATAAAACAAAAGTTTGGGCCCTGGCTGGTGTAGCTCAGTGGATTGAGCATGGGCTGCAAACCAGAGGGTCACCGGTTCAATTCCCAGCCAGAGCACATGCCTGGGTTGCAGGCCAGGTCCCCAGGGAGGCCACATGAGAGGCAACCACACATTGATGTTTCTCCCCATCTCTTTCTCCCTCCATCCCCTTCTGTCTAAAAATAAATAAATAAAATATTTTAAAAAAATTTAAAAAACGTTTGGGTACTTTCCTGATCCTGTAGAAGAACCATTCTAGGGCTACTGTGACATTTGCTAGGTTTCGGGGACGCAGGCTTTACCACCCTTGGTACATGGTTTCCACCTCACAGTTCAACATGGCTGCTTGAGATCCACCCAACAGGAAGGAAGAATGGAAGGAAGAGGAGGTAGAGGAGCTAAAGATACATATCAGCTCTCTTTTTGGCAAGTTTCCCAGAAACTCTCTCCCATTAATATTACTTGGACATGGCTGAGTCCACTTGGCCATATATAGCTAGCTGCAAGGGAGCTTGGGAAATACGGTGTTTATAGCGGGTGGTCATGGGCCAGGTAAAATCTGGCAGTTCTGTTACAGATATTGAGGTAGGAACCCAGCAGTCTGTCACAACCTGAGCAATGTCAGTGCTGCTCTTCAAGGTGGAGAGACTGCCACAGTTAGGTGGAAAGCCTAGAATTCAGGAAGTCTGGATCTTGTTCTCACTTCAAGTGACCTTAGGAATCTCATCTGTAAAATAGATATGCCATGGCTAAATTTTAAATGGTGTGACAGGTGAGCATATAAAATAGCCACTTGTTTAAAATATCTGCTGAATTAATTACCTGATCTAAAACATGTAATTTAGGAAATTCTAACACGCACATGAGAGAAAACTAGAATGGTCAAATCTTTGAGGAGAAAGGGACATTCAGGATGTCTAATTCAACCTCTCTCCCAATACAGGAACTCTGCCACAGTAATCCTGACAGATGGTGCCCTGTCTCGCACTTAAGTACTCCTTGAGTGTGTTATTTTGCAGTTCCATTGTTAGATAGCTATGGTTGTCAGATAATTTATCTGGATGGTGATCTAAAAACTGCCTCCCTTGAACCCCTGTCTCCTGAAACAACAGAGAACAAAGCCATACTTGCCTCTTCGTGACAGTCCTTCAATCGTTGAAGGACAGCCCTTACGTCATCCCTTACTGTTCTCCCTTTCAAGCTAAACATTCCTGACGGCTGCACCTGTTTCTTAAATAACCAAGTGTCCATCTGGGCATCTTTGTCTGCAGCAGTATTTCTGAAACCTTCATTGACTATGACCCACAGACAGAAATCCATTTTATTTATCATGAGTACACATATACAGGCATGTAACTGAAACAGAAGTTCCATAAACAATACATAGCCTTCTTAACTGCCATGTACTCATACATTTTCCAATTCAGCTCTATTCTACTGAATCCTACTGTGTTGTTCTATTTTATTTTTTTAAAGGCTGATTGCTATCCACTAAGTGGATTTAATACTCACTCATGGGTGGCAACCCACAGTCTGGAAAACCACCACTCCAGATGCACTCTGACCTATTAACATTCTTAGAAGGTGGCACCTCGCTATTACAGGCTGATATGAGTGAGCAAAAAGGGCTTCTATTTCCTGAGTTGAGAACTGGTATTTTTATTTTAATCTAAATGCATTAAGTTTTAAAGTAACACCATCACACCATTGGCTGGAGATCCGAGTCAGTTATAACTGATTCTTTCCATAGGAACAGCTTCCAAGTTTGCTCTCCCCCATCCTCTGCTTGTGCAGTTGATTTTTTTAAAAACCCAAATGCAGAGCTTTAATTTAATCCTGTTCAACTTCATCTTTTTTAGTTTCAACTTTTTTCAATGTTTCAAAAAATTTTTGGATAATTTTTGCCATCAATCTTTCCAACTTTATAACATATGCATGTTTTATAAGTGTACTTTCCATAGAATAAAAATGTTTTTTACAATGGTTTCCTTCTCAAAAGATGACTGTTTACCTAAAGTAAGTCTCTGCTTCTATTATAGCCACTAACAAACAAATGGTTGAAAAACAAGCACAGAAGATAGAAACCTATGGCACTGGACAAGAAAATAAAAGTTCTGGAAGGTTGAATTTGAGATTATTATTTTTCATACTCATTTTCTAGTTGAACTCAATTTAGATAACATTTACCCATCATGTGGCAAGAGAATGCCAGCATCCTTTAACTTCATGAGCATTTGATTTATGAAGGTCTAACGTATATGGACTATAATGCTGAGGCCTGGGAAACTCTCCCCAGAAACCCTGGGGAGATAGACATGTGGTACCATCTCTTCTGGCTAGGAGGTAAGGTAGGGCAAGTGTACAAGGTTTTCTTTGATTTATTTATCTGTCTTATTCTACAGGTATTTGTTGTGCCCAACACTGAGGATCAAAAGAGGGAGTCCTAAATTAGGCTGTGGGAGTATGGGGGACAGAGGAAATGCTAGGCAGGGAGGTCAAAGGCATCACCTCCTACTTAGGGAGGAAGCAGCCTGTACTCACCAGCCACTAAGTCTCATTGAGCTCAAGAAATAAGGCCTTAAGAGTTGGTAAGAATTTGCCGAACAAGGAGTAAGCCACATGCCAGAAGAATCAGAAGTGAGAAAAACATGTCTACCCAATGGACAGCAGAGGACAAGAACACTCCTAGAGTACTGCAAGAAGCACATGGTTTGGAACACATTGATAGAAAGGTATGGATCTGCCACAATTCCAGGCTAAGACTGTGATGAGGAAAGCGGAGGAGATGACCACCGTCTGTGAAGGACACCCATCTGTCTCCTGAGCATCCCGCGGAGTTTAGGGGCGGCCTAACGACACTCAACGCATTCGCTACCTGTCGGTCTTAAGTTCTTATTGGAGCAACAGAAAATAAAAGAAGCTGTTGGCCAGAGCAAAAGGAAAAACGCAGAAGAGATGACATGAACGAGAAAGGGTACACTTTTCTTTTGATCTTCACTCCAAATTCCAGACTCAGACCAACCGAAAGTATTTTTTTCTTTTTCCTTGATTTTTCTCTCTTAAAAAAAAAAATGGCAGGTTTGTTTGTTTAATTAGTAATTGAATTCTTCATGGTCCAAACACTCAAAAGGTTTTAAAAAGCTGAGTGGTCAAGTACCTTCCTTCCTCACCACCTGCCACCCAATTTCTCTTCCCTGCGACAACTAATGTTACCAGGTTGTTTTTATATTTCCAGAAACAGTCTGTGTCCATCCAGCAATATGCCCTCACAGCTTTTTTAAAAGTCAAACGGCAGCATAATATGCACAAAGACAACAGATAGTATTTTGTTCTTTCTTTCCTAGAATTGACCAGGCCCAAAGGGGGGAAACATTTTCAATTGGACGAGAGGAGACTGGTCTTCAAGAAATTAAAAAAACAGTAAATATCAAGAACGCAGCCGCCCAAATTTAAAAGTATATGTGTATCTATTTTTACCTCGCTTTTACCATTTATGTGTCTCAACTTCTGAGGAAGAAACAAGAATGTGTAGGGAAAAAAAGTATAAAGAGAAATATTGTTGGGTCTTCTTGAATATATTTTCTAAAATTCTTGAATTATAAAAAAGCTTGCAATCTTTAGCTGTCAAATATAAGAAACATGATAAAAGAACACTGAGAAGAATTATGCTTTGCACTTAAAATATTATGCAAGCTTGAGAATTCAGAAGGCAGCACATGACTCTCTCTGCAACCTTCAGAAATATTAACAATCTATACTGACAAACAGGACCATCTAATTTTCTCTTTTATGCTACGAGATTGATGTGAAAACTAGGGAAAGAATGTTCAGGGTGAAGTGAATAGAAATAACATTATAAATGAGTAACAGCATAATTAAAGCGTGAAGGCTTCTACATCTTGAGATACTGGTAATGCTATGGGCAGTGTCAGCCAATGAGTTGGTTAAGAACAATCGGCCTCAGTGACTATCACATATTTCAATAAGAAACACTTTTTTGCTTTGCTAGAAACTGAGAAGAGAATTATCATGGAGCTTGTGAAACAAATAGCTTTTGACCACCAAAAGTGTAATGACAAATCAGAGAACGCATTGTGAGTTAGTCCTCCCGAGGCAATTTTCCCCTCCGCACTACAGAATTCCTCGAGATTCGTAGGGAGAGGGCAGATCTCGCTTCGCTTACATTTCCTTTCCAAAACCTTTTACCAAGTGAGAAAATCTGACATCACATGTTGAACTCAACGTGTGCTCAACCAAAAACAATATTCCCCAGCTTGAGGGATCACGTACCTTCTTCATCAGACCTGACCCCTGCGAACTTTTGGCAGTTTCTAAACATCAAACTCACCCCTCAAAGTGGAAGAATTTGTCAACCTGATAACGTTCCAAAGAAATTACCATGGATTCAGAAATTAATTCCACAGGAAGAATTCAAGAAACCATGTGAGCAATTCAGCAGTGTCAAATTAATGCATGGTGGTGTGACATCATTGTCTCCCAAATTACTTTGAAGGGGACTTGCTTATTTAAATGGTTAAGTTCTGAGAGATTTGCTAAAAACCAGTATTATTACTTTTATAGTCAAACCCAATCTTCTAGGCTTAAAGATTGATGACAAGAAGCAAACTCTAGAACTATCTTGCAACTGGACATTGATTTTCAAATTAGTTAATTTTCCAATTACCATAATTATGTATAAAAAGAATGCATAAGCCCTGGCTGGTGTGGCTCAGTGGATTGAGTGCAGGCATGCAAACGAAAGGGTTGCGGCTTCAGTTCCGGTCAGGGCACATGCCTGGGTTGTGGGCCAGGTCCCCAGTTGGGGGCACGCAAAGATGACCACACATTGATGTTTCTCTCCCTCTTTCTCGCTTCCTTCCCCCCTCTCTAAAAAGAAATAAATAAAATCTTAAAAAAAAATAATGCATTAAAACAAAAACGGAAGGAAATTTACCAGAACTTTAAGATGGATCAGATTACAGGGAATTTTATCCTCTATTCCTGTAAAGTTTACTTCCTGCATTTTTCACAATGATTATGTAATACTTTGGTAATCAAGATCAAAAAGAAAAGTTTAAAATGGAAAAAATTATCTTTCTGTCTGTACAGTATTCAACCCCCACCTACCCTCCTTTGATGGGATCTCATCCTAAACATTTTCGAGCTTGTCTCCCAAGTTAAATTTTATTGTTCTCAACATCAATTTCCTAGGTAGAGTAGACAAGAAAATGAGAAATAAGAACTAAAATACAAATTACCTTTTTGTAACATAGACTTTCCTCCCCATCTACTGCAAAGCAATCTGAATACACCTTTACTCTCGACCACCTTAGGGCAAAGTGAACCCAGGTGTCCCCTTTTGTGTCTTCCCTAACAGGTAAACGGTAGGCGGGACTCCATTTTCCCTTCAGTAACCTCTGCTCCCCCTTTCCCTCTCCCCACAAGTAATTAAGCCTCCTTCCTTCATATACTGTATATTTAGAGCTGTAAATGGTGCCCTGCCTTTTACCCAGGGAAATAATTTCTGCACGTTTTAACCATCCTGCCAGCTATTAGGAAGTTGGCCCCAGGTTCTTTCCTCCAGCTTGTTGACCCTCCCTTCTGGGCCTCAGAGAACTCCCTTGAGGAATACTCTAGACTACAGGTGTGGGAAGAGGAGGGGGAGCTGCTACTCGGGCCAGCCCTTGGTGTCGGGACCCTCAAAGAGGAGAACAATGACTCCTCTGCCAGGTAGAATCCTGACCTTCTCCCTAAGTCTGTTGTGGAAAAGATTCCCAGGATTCTGTCCTCCTCCAAATCCATAGCCCCAGTGCCAGGGCGGGGCCTTGAGAAGTCTCTGTTCCAGTTCCTGGAGAGGGAGTCGAGCATGCTGAGCCCCAATGCCTCAAAACGGGTGGGATTCCAGTTCCAGTTTAAACTAATATCCTTCAGGGTATATGAGGACCCCTGGGAGAACCTTCTCTCAGGCCTCACTAGCAAAGAGAGTTGCGCTTTTTCAGGGCCAGTCAGTATTTTATCTGGGAATTGTGAATCTTGTAACAGTTCCCACAGCTTGCTAGGAGATTTAGCAACAAATTTCTAACCTCCCTGTAGCAAATACCTAGGGCTTCGGGGTATGTATTTTGTACTAATCTTGCTCTGGTTCCCAACTTTACTATCTTTATTTTCCTTTTTGTCATTTTTCTTGCTTTTTTTTTTTGTAGTATTGTTCTTACTCGTTTTATCTTGTTATATTGTATATCCCTTTAAAGCTTCTTAATATCCTTTTTTGGAACAAAGTAGAATATAAATAAAGTCAATCAATTGTTAAAATATATATGCGAAGGGTGTTTATTTTTCTACTTATTTCTGTCTTATCACAGCTTCTCCCTTAATCCAAACGTGGATCCCCATTCCGCCATTCTGATTATGCACGTAAACTATAAAAATTTGATATAATTCAGTTATAAAATTCTTGTGAGCGACGATCGGGTGTGTAAGACGTCATGCGGGGTGGTAGCAGGAAGGAGACCGGGCTGAAAGTTCCATTCCAGCTCTGCTCATACTAGGCATTTGACCTTGGCAGGGCCCTTCTTTCTGGATCTCAATTTCCTTGTTTATAAAACGAAGAGGTTGGACCAGGTCACCTTTAAAATCTTTTCCAGCTCTGAAATTCATTGACTCCCTGACCCATTGTGGGCACTTAATAAATAACAAGCACACTTGCCGAGAACCTCAAGAATGATTTGCGTTAGGACACTTCAATCAACAAACATTTACTTGGCATTCATCCAGAATATGGCTGCTCTGGGGGACAAGTCAGAGCTGGCCCCTAGTGGGTCCCGGGAGGCTTCAGACCTGAAAGGGAGACTTACACGCTTGTTTGTCCCCACTGTCTGCAGTTTCCAGGTTATTACAAAATCACTAGAAGCTGAAACTCCTTGCCAGGATAAAGAACCAAAAGCACAGTAGGAAAAACTGGCATTCATCAGAAAAGGAGTTCATCTACTTTTAGAGAAATAAAATTGGGTAATTCTTTAGAGTAGAAGGGGATAGAGAACTTTTTAAATTCAGTTTTTATTTTAACAAAAGTAACATATTTAAGGATATAAAAGATAATGTGTATTATTTAGTTTAGCTTGGTATACTTTCCCTTTAAAATTAATCATTCTTAATTATAAATATGCTGATGAAGTTTTGTTCTAAAGTGTTTGCACTTTTTTTACTCCTCCCCTGAGGATATATGTTTATTGATTTTTTTTGTAGCAAAATGAAGAATATTTTTTCTTTTTTTAAAATTACTTTATTGTTGTTCAATTACAGTTGCCTGCATTTTCTCCATACCACTCCCTGTTTATTGATTTTTTTAGGGAGAGAAGAAGGGGGAGAGAGAGATAAACATCCATTTGTTGTTCCATTTATTTATTTATTTATTTATTTATTTATTTATTTATTCGTAAGCCAATTCTTGTATGTGCCCCGAATGGGGTTCTAACCTCCAACCTTGGTGTACCGGGGACAATACTCGAACCAGCTGAGCTACCGGGCCAGGGCTCGCTGACAGCAGCCTTTACAGTTTGCCAGTTTACAAGGAATGGAGCCAAAATAAGAATAAACTCTCAACACCACAAAAAAGCTTGTGTGTCCATTAAGTTAGTGTTCATAAATACAAAACTACCCAACCATTTTCAGAAAAAGGCTGCGGAAGAAAGGAGGAAAAGGCTCACCAAGTACTATTTTGCCATCTAAACAATTTTCTCATAGCCCTCATTTTTCTAAACTGTTCCAGGAGGAGTCTTCATACCCTTTGCTCATTTTAATCATCACAGAGGATGATTACTCGAAATACTGAGGACTTCTCTTGAGACACATATCTTTACCTTCCTTTCGCATAGGTATCAACAGGCAGGGGCAGATCCCTGCTCATGTTTTAGAGAGTAGATGTGAGAGGTGTCCCGGTGGAGCTGGACAAGGACCTGTCACTCGGGGTGAGAGGGATGCGCTTCCCAGAATTCCAGAGCGAACACCCGGGCAAAACACCTGAAAAATCTTTGTGTCCTTCAAAATGTAAAACTCCATCTGAGGCATCAGCAGCCCAGTGTGCTTTGTAATTCCAACAAGTTCAGGAACATTGTAATGTATGTTTATGCCTTCTAATTCAAGAGCTTTTCAGCATGCTGACAACTTCCTGTGTGTTAACAAGCATTTTCATTTGCTTCCTTCCACCCTTCCAAATGGAGATGAACTTGGAGTCTTTTTTAAAAATTATATTTACCCAGATCATAGCCTGAAGAAGACAAAGCCTCTGGGATGTTAAAAAAGGCTGGAGTCATTCCTATTCTTTGAAGGTCCAGGTCTGATTTTCTTTTATTGGAGACAATTCAAAATAGGGTAAAAATATGTAGCATATTAATAATGCTTAGTTTTAATAAGTTGAAACTCTTAACCTGCATGCACACACAAAATACAATGCAATAAAATAATAATATTGTAAATAGTGAGTAATAACAATTCCACAAAATAAGGCTAGATAATTGCAGAATTTACTAAAATATTAATTCATAATATGCCACTATTGGTGCGGTTTGTTATGGGGCTCAAGTCAAGGTTATATGAAGATCATTTTATTTTAATCCCTTGGGTATTCTGTGACTGAATGTTTAACTTAATCTGAAGATAAAGGCGAAGTTCTTAAACAAACTTGAGACCCAAGCCCGATCCTGCCCTCTCCCTTCACCTTGGGGTTGTGGCATGAAACTGGCCTGAAAGTCTTCAGGGCCACCCTCATCAGGTATAGAGATCCTTAAAACTAAGGAACTAAAAGGGGTCTTAAATAGCCTTTTTATTTTTTGTTTTAGAAAACTCCGAGGATAGTACTGACCACGCCTTTTCTATCCGTTTTCCAGGGTTTTAAATGACATTGTCTTATCCTATGCATTCTTTTCTTCTGAAGACAGCAGCTTTCCTGTGAATAGTGTTTTATATTCCTTACCCCTTTCTTGGATCTCCTGTAGCTCTGGAAAGCACCCAACTTGATGATGTCACGAGGAAGCAAGTCTGGGCCAGGAAAAGAGCATCCCATTGTGGTAATCGGCTCTCCTTTCAAGCTCTCCCCCACTGTGTCCTTGTTTCCTGCAGAGTCAGCAAGCCAGAGTCACCTCTCCTGTCTGAGGGACCTCCCATGTTGATAACTGATACTTGCACTTTTTCTGTTGTCTTCTACTCTTCATGAAACAAGCTAACCAAAAACTCCTTGGGGTGTTGGTATCATATAAGCAGGTTACCCCTCTGTTTACCTATCTGTAAATATTTTGAAAGATAACACTGGACTGATTGCTATTTAAGCAGATTCCTATCCCCAGTCATATTCTAAAAGCCTGTCTGCAGGGCAAACACTATGCTGATTTTAATAATTAAAGCACTTCCTGCCAGGATGCATTTTTTGTTGTAGATTGTAAGTTTCCAGAAAATATAGATTGGTCTAGTCATTACCCCTCCCCCACCACCGGATCAGCCACGAAGCCCAGAACATTTTTTTATTTGCTAGCTTTAAATATTTGATTTCTTGAGGCTGATGATTAGATGCTCCTTGCAATGATGCTTTAAAAAACAAACACAAAGAAGCAGCCCCGGGAGTTTTAGACTAACTACACATAGAAAAGATACATGGACAGATGAAAATATTATTCCCTGCAAGGATCTTATAATCAGAATTTAAATTTTTATTTTGAGGAAGACACAGTTGAAAGGCTTTATGCATATCTCATCTTAAATTGTGTTTATTATTTGTTAAAAATGTCAACACAAGACATTTCCTTTTTTTTTTTTTTAATTTGGGGAGTAGGTCTTCAGACATGTGTGGGACAAACAACCTTAACCTTCTCTGTTCCGCCCCCAGGGCTCCCCCTCCCTGCGCTCCGCAGTGGCCCTGGTGTGAACACCACTGAGCAGCCAGGTGTCCTGAGAAGTGTACGAACAAAAAGGTAGAGCTTGGTTCAAATTCTGACACCAGCATTACTATTTGCAGTGAGACCCAGTGTAAGTGACTTGACCACCTTGTAACTCCATTTACTCCTACAGCTTTTGTGGAAAAAAAAGAAAAAAAAAAACCCCAAAAACCTGGTTTTACTGAAATGAATTTATAGTAGACAATGCTAATCCCCGTCTGAGATGGTGAAAGTAAGGGTCTCAGGTTGATATAACATCTTCAACAAGGGACACAAGTTCTACCATGAGAAGGAGCCCTTGGCATTTTGTGGTGGGCAGTATGAAGCACTGACCAGGGCCCATCTGAACTCACCTTCTCATCCGTCAACCTGCCTGCCAAATGCCACTTACCTGCAGCCACCTGAGTTACGGTCACTCGACATCCTTTCACCTCTCCCTCTCCCCAGGATGATGAGGGGTCAAAAAACAGGTGTGGTTGGTACCACCACGTAGAGATAGACAAGAACCCTCATTCTGTAAGAGAGATACTAGATACACGCATTCAAAGGATCGTGAAGTAGTCTTTAAAAAGAGCCTCATTGTCCAGACCAGGTAGCACAGTTGGTTAGAGCATCATCCCCATAAGCAGAGGTTGGGGATTTGATACCTGGTCAGGGGACATACAAGAATCAAACTGAAAATCAACACATGGCCCTGGCTGGTATAGCTCAGTGGATTGAGCGCAGGCCTGCCAACCAAAGGGTTGCCGGTTCGATTCCCACTCTAGGCACATGCCTGGGTTGTAGGCCAGGTCCCCAGTATGGGATGTGTAAGAGGCAACCACACATTGGGAAAAAAAAAAAAAAATCAACAAATGAATGCAGAAATAAATACAAGAACACATTGATGTTTCTCCCTCCCCTTCTCTTTCTAAAAATCAATAAATAAAATGAAATTCACTCTTGCTTTTGACTATTTTTAAAAAGTATTTTTATGTGGAATGAGCTAGCTTTCCTTATAGACTTACTAAAAATTCTCATTTGCCTATGTAACGTTTTCCACTGCTGACTTGCATGAGAGAAGACCTGTTCTGACCTCATCCAGAACCCACCGTACCCAGACCACACTCGCTGCGCTTCCTGAACCATCAGCCACCTAAAAGGCTTATTCATGAGGTGCTCCTTTCCAAATTCCATCCTTCTGAGGCTAAGGACTGTGGAGATTAATTGGGATAATTGTACTAATGGAAGGAGATGTAAACTCTTAAGACTTTCAGAGAAAGTCACAATCCATCAAAAATAGAAATAAATTCAAATTCTCTGCCTTGGGTTCAATACCGGATACTTCCCCTTCTCCCTGCTTCAGGATCTCTTTCCAGCTTTCCGTGCTTCATCAGAGTTAGGGGTTCTAGGTTTTTCTGCTAACATGGTTTTGGCTTTTTCTACCAATTTGTTCTCTCTTATATTTTTCTCCTGTTTCTTTGTAATTTCCTTTCATTGCTTTTTCTTGTCTCCTTTTCTGACACTGGCAATATTTCTTGCCTTCTAATTTCTCATTTTTCGTCTCTTCCATAAAAGGAATACGCTTCATCGTTCCTGACCAAATCTGTCTATTTTTTGTCCTCTGTGGGCTAATGCTGAAGCTCTCTTCAAAACCATCAGTGTGCGCTGGGCCCTGATAAAACTGTAGAAAGGCAAGAACCCGCCCCAAAAATAAACAGTCACTTCCTTCTTGGGAGAGCCATGAGTAGTACAACCAATACTTATTCTGTCAAAAGCTGGGAAAGGCAAACTATTTCCATACCAAATGAATTCCATGAAACTGGCGTCCTGTGTTCAATCAACAAATACCTCTGGAGCCTGACAAGGCCAGCAGTATGAAAGGTGAAGAGTTCAAGACCCCAAGACTGGCTTGGTGTCTGTTCTTGAGAAGGTATATGAGTAAACAAACAATAAAAGGACCCATCATTGCTGTTCTTTCTCCCACTCTCCCTACCCCCTTTCCTGCATTATTTTTCTCCCTATCACTGATCGCCATCTGATATGCCTTATATTTTACCGTGTTATTGTACATTTTCCCCCAACTAGAATGCAAGCTCCATGGGGAAGTGATTTTTGTGTCTTGGCTTATGACTGAATTCCTGGTACCTGAACATTGCCAGCTTATGATGGGCTGAAGGAAGGACAGGCAATATGATGTGTGAAAGATCAGAAATGTTGATGAAATGCTAAGGAATTACAGGAATTCACAAGCATCTAAGGGTGATCAGATTCAAAGAGACATTTGATGCTTTTGCAGTGATGTAAGTAAAAGATCAGAGTTCAGAACAGGCTTGGTCATGTGGTGCTGGGATGGAGATCTGAAAAGGAGGGGGGATGTGACATTTTCCACCCTTAATGCTTATGAAAGTTCCTATTCCTTTATTGAATTGTGTCATAAATGCTTACATTTCATCTAGAAAAAGAAATGGGAAGCATTCTCAGTGCTTCCTTAAACACAAAAGGGAACCTAGGTCATAGCGGTCAGAGGCAGGCATGAGGGGCTTAAGAATTCAGGTGTGAGAAGTCTGGATTTCTTTCCTGTCTCTGCTGTGTGACCTTGAGCATGTTACTTTACCTCTCTGAGCCCTGCTTGATCAGAATATAATAATACAGACATTGCAGGGATGTCTTAAGAATTAAATAGGAAAATGAATACGGAGTGTTTAGCACAGCATCTGCCTGCTCAGCCCACAAAAAGAAGGTAGCTATTCTCATAGTAAGGTAACAACAGCAAAAGACAAAGCTCATTATACTTGTGCCTTCATATTGCTGAGAAGTGGGGACACCACATTGCAGAGGGTACATAGGTAACTGAAGGTAGGGGTCTAAACCAATTTGCCCGGCTTTTTATTCCTGTACAAAGTGGCACTGTGCCCAACATAAATTAGGTAAATAAATATTACTATCTCCTCCCATTCCCAAACATAGCAAGAAACTGAAAAGAGAGAGATCATCTCCTCTCTTTTCTCTTGCTACTGAGAAGCTGTGATGATCTTCTTCCACTCAGAATGTGGTTACCTGGGTGACTAAGTCATTATCCTTCTCCTCCCTCCTCTTCACACACACTCCTTTCCTACCCACCCCGCCCCCCACTACTTCTGCTGAAAAGCTTTTAGCAGAAAAAGTTAATCCACAATTTTACAAGCTGCTGCTTAAAACATTTTTTCTTTCCTGCATGCATGCAAATATATTTTTTAACTTATTGAAGAAATCACCTTGTCTCTAGGGCAAAGGAAGGGACTAAGAAGGCACACATGAAAGAGAAAGAAGGAGGGGCTAGGAAGTAGGAAAGCAGTGGGGTCCTCTGGGTCTGGCTGGACTTCCTGGAGGGCAAGTGGCTTTGTTACTGTGGGGGTCGACCTCTGAAAGAAATGGGTCCCTTGGCCAGAGTTGGCTTCTGGGTCCTTAGCTTTGCTTGGCCAACTTAAGCACTAGATGAAACTTTGGACCCAAAAGATAATCTTGAGGACTCTAATTAGGTTCTTTTGCCTGTTTCAGTTAGCCCTTGCTGTTATCACATATGAAGCTGAACCTGGTTGTTGCTAATCTTAATAATTATGTATGTCCTTGCTACTTGGGTTTGGGGCTTTTTACATATGGATACAGCCAGAATCAACCAGATCAAGGTATAGAACATTTTCTTTCTTTTTTTTAAGATTTTATTTATTTATTTTTAGAGAGAGGGGAAGGGAGGGAGACAGAGAGGGAGAGAAACAGCAATGTATGGTTGCCTCTCACATGGCCCTCACAGGGGAACTGGCCCGCAACCCAGGCATGTGCCCTGACCAGGAATCGAACCGGGATCATCTGGTTCCCACCCCGCGCTCAATCCACTGAGCTACACCAGCCAGGGCTAAGGTATAGAACATTTTCAATTCTCCAGATAGTCTCCTTTGCTCCTCCTGAGTCAAAACACTCCACACACTGCTCCTACCAGGAAACCATTCATTGATCTGTCTTCTATCACCATCAAATAGTTTTGCCTGTCCTTGAATTTCCTATAAATGGAATCCATATCAATGGGATCACATAGTAGGTACTTGTTTGTGTCTGTCTTCTTTCATTCAACATTATGTCAGTGAGATTCATGTAAATTGGTGCATCTAATGATAGTTTATTCTTTTTTATGACTATGTAGTATTCCATTGTGTGGATACATCACGATTTATCTTTTCTCAGTTGTTGGCATTTGTGCTGTTTCCATTTGGGGACTAGTGTGAATAAAGATGCTTTGAACACTAATCTGCATGTCTTTGTGTGGACTCATGCACCCATTTCTCTTGGGTACTAGACGTGGAAACCCTGGGTGAGGAAGGAAACACTCATTTAGCTTTTAGTAGATACTGCTGAGCAAGTTTACAAAGTGCCATTTTATACTCACACTGTTATCAAGTGAAAGCTTGGACTGCTTGCTGCATGACATGCAATAAGTCAAGTAACAAGGAGTTAGACAAGCAGAGCAACTTTATTCAAAAAGCCAGCAAGCGGAGAAGATGGCAAACTGGTGTACTAAAAAACCGTCTTGAGAAAGTACATAATTCAGGCTTCTTTTACGTCAGGAGAAGGGATGGCAGGTGTTTGAAGTCAGGAGGTGACTGGTGACCACAGACATCTGGACGCCAACGAGGGTTGGAAAGGGACGGTGAGACTTTTTTGCTCTTGGTCAACGCATTCCAGTTGCTTTGGTCCCAGTCATGAGGTTCCTACCTTTGATTATCACTACTTTTCTACATGCCATTCTTATCTCTTTGGGAGGTAGTTTCAAGCATGGAGGTTGTTTCAGTAATTCCTAGGCTATAGGTAAGTTTTTTTTTTAATGATTAGCATATCTACCTTCAGGACGAAGCAGAAGTTGCCAATCCACATGTTTTGGGAACTAGGCAAGCTTGAGCAAGATGGAATCAGGAAGACTGATTCTTTTGTTCTGTTACAGCCTCAGTATTCTATACTATTTGTTGCTTTAAGTGGATAAGGGGTAACTTTTCATTATAAAGCAAAATATTTGTTTTAGTTACTCCAAATTCTCAGCCCTCATGTGCAAAGCAAAGTTCCACCGGTTACTATTAATAATAGTTGGTACCTGTTGATCCCTCTGCCTGGAACACTCTGCCACTGGGAATTCCCAGTTCCTGCTTGTCTTTCAGCTCCCAGCCCAAAGGACACTGACCCTCCCACCCCCACTTAGCAAGATCTTCCCTGACAGCTCCATCCAAAGAGCCCTTCGGCCTTCCCAGCTGGTCACCACTACTGCATCGCCCCGTTTTATTTCCTCTCTGGCTCTTACCCTGTTTATTCAACAGTTTAGGTGTTGTGTATCTCTTTTCATTAGTAATGAAAACTCCATGAGGGCTGGGCACGGTCTGTCGCAGAGTTCACTACAATATCACCCACACCCAGAACACAGCCCAGAACAGAGCAGGGCACTGCCGTAGACAGTTCTCACGATGGCCTCCAGTGATTCCCACCTTCCGGTGTGCAGCCCCCTCCAACAACGAAAAGAGCTGCCCTGTATAACCGATAAATACCTCAGAAGTAACAGTGTGTGACATCCAAAATTACTGAATAAAACAAGTGGCTTTTGCGTGGCTCTTTCTTGGATCACATGCCGGGACGAAGCTACATTGTGGGGACATTCAAGCAGCCTGTGGAAAGTTCCATGTCACAAGGAATTGAGGTCTTTGGCCAACAGCCTGCATCAACTTACCAGCCACGTGGGAGGCACCTTGGAAGCGCCTCCTCCAGCCTCGGTCAAGCTTTCAGATGACTACATCTCAGCTGACATCTGGACTGCAACCTCCTGAAAGACCTTGAACCAGAGATATCCAGCTGAAGCACTTTCAAATTTCTGATCCACAGAAACTGTCAAAATATTCACGTTTGCTGTGATTTTAAGCTGCTAACTTTTGAAGTAATTTGTACACAGCAATATTTAACAAGTACCAGCATTTAGTAAATGTTTGTTCAACAAATGAGTGAGTGAATTTGATTAAGAGCAATATAAAACATGGCCTCACACCCTCTGTTTTAAGCTGATCGGGATGTGTGTGCCTGTTTCTCTTCATCTCCTCTCTCTTCTCTGGGTTTTAGCTGAAGCTTATGATCCTAGAGCAGAGTTTTTCAACCTTGGCACTATTTTTATTTGTTGCCCCTCACTTTTTGCCCAGTCGGGGGGCAGTCCTGTCCATTGCTGTAGGATGTTTAGCTGAAACCCTAGTTTCTACCCACTAGATGCCAGTGGCCATTCCTCCCTCTGCTACAGTTGTCACAACTAAAAATGCCACCAGACATTGCCAAGGGTGCCCTGGGGAACACAGTTACCCCCACTTAAGAACCACTGCTCTACAGTTATCAGCGAAGAGCGTTTAGAAGAAGTACTCACAATACTAGTTGGGTTTCGAGCTGGTACAAAATTTTATAATGTTTCAAAAATATTTGATTTACAAAATTTCAGTCAACACGTATGTATTCTTTCAAAAAAGTACTTAAAGTACACATAAAGAGAAACAATCCTTTCTTATAAGTAAATGGCTCAATTAATATATTTCGTTGCTAAGTATGGGGGAAAAAAACACCACCCTGACTGACAGAAGTTCAATCTTTAGATTTATTTTATTTATTTTAAAAAACTATTTATTTGTTTGTTATTTTAGAGAGGGGGGAAGGGAAGGAGAAAGACAGGGAGAGAAACATGGATGTGAGAGAGGAATAGCAATCGGCTGCCCCACGAGGGACTGAACCTGCAACCCAGACATGTGCTCTGACTGGGAATCGAACTGGTGACCTTTCTCTTTGCGGGACAATGCCTAACTTGCTGAGCCACACCAGAGGCACACCAGAGGCACACCAGAGGCACACCAGAGCCACACCAGTCAGGGTTCAACCTTTAGATTTATTTTTTTTTAAACAAATCTCTTTTATTTTAAGATTTTATTTATTTTTAGACAGAAGGGAAGGGAGGGAGAAAGAGAGGGAGAGAAACATCAATGTATGGTTTCCTCTCACATGCTCCCTACTGGGGACCTGGCCCACAATCCAGGCACGTGCCCTGACTGGGAATCAAACTGGTGACCTTTTTGTTCGCAGGCCGGTGCTCAATTCACTAAGCCATACCAGCCAGGGCCTCAACCTTTAGATTTAAATAAAATATCAAGAAGGTGATTTCTCCTGAGTCTCCCTTTCAAAGAGAAACAAAAGTTACTCGTATAATAGATCAGTCCAAGAAACAAATCTTTTCAGCCCTGGCCGGTGTGGCTCAGTGGATTGAATGCTGGCCTGTGAACCAAGAGGTCACTGGTTTGATTCCCAGTTGGGACATATGCCTGGGTTACAGGCCAGGTCCCCAGTGGGGTCACGCAAGAGGCAAGCACACATTGATGCTTCTCTCCCTCTCTTTCTCCCTTCCTTCCCCTGTGTCTAAAATATATAAATAAAATCTTTTTTTTAAAAAAGAAGTCTTTTTAGAACATGCAATTTCCTGTTCCCTATAACCTTGAAGCTTTCTCAAGAGAGCCATGTGGCTTGCTTGCTTATTTTGTTCAGGTATCTGCTTAAATATCTCATCAGAAAAGCCTTCCAAAACCAACCTTTAAAAATAGCACCCTTCCCAATCAGGCGCTCCTTATACTGAATAGCAACTGTCAGATACACAGTATATTGTTTTTCCTTGTTGTCTGCCCCTGTACCACTAAAACGTCAGTTCCAGAAGGCAGGGATTTTGTTTTATTCTCTGCTGTCTCCTTGCCTTGAGAGTGGTTCCTTGCACTCGGTAGAAGCTCAATAAATATTTGTTAAGTGAACGAAAGCAGTGGGTGATGGCCAAGGAGCGGTCAGGTGCTTGGTGCGGGGTGTCACACTCAAAAGGTTTTCTCACTGCGTCTCACTTACCTTTAACAATTTTTTTAAAGATTTTATTTATTTATTTTTAGAGAGAGAGAGGAAGGGAGGGAGAAAGAGAGGGAGAGAAACAGCAATGTGTGGTTGCCTCTCACGTGGCCCTCACTGGGGACCTGGCCCACAACCAAGGCATGTGCCCCGACTGGGAATCGAACAGGGACCCTCTGGTTCCCAGCCCGCGCTCAATCCACTGAGCTACACCAGCCAGGGCCGTCTCACTTACCTTTAACTACAACTGGCTGTGTTGTTATTGTTTGCAAAACATAAAATGACAGATTGTTTTGGCCACAATCTTCAGTTTGAAAGCCTCTGAGCCTCTTTTAAGTCTTGTTACTGCATTTCTTCAGGGTTTTTTTAATGTATTTTCAGTCATATATAAGCAACAACAACAAAAAAGCAAAGCTGTCACCACGTCCTCTACAATTATAAAGAACAATTACGTCAAGCATATTATATGTATTTACCTTCATTGCTACTTCTGATGAAAGTGAAGTATAAATTCAAATTTTGCAAATCAAAGAGTTTAAATGCACCGTGAAGATGTTCTAAGATGATCTTGTGGTTAATATTTTTACTAAAAAAAATAGAAGAATCCTTCTGCAAAGCAAGTAATTATCCCTCAGTTACTGTGATTTATAGTAATAAATACATAGTTGGTTTTCATCCCATTTTTGGCATAAATCTCCTAAAACCTTTGGAATTTCCAAAGTGACGAGAGCAACCAAGGTGTCTTCATTATGTTAATGAGGTGACTTTTGGAAAGCACCTAAGGATGAGGGCTGGTTGCCAAGAGAAACAACCATGTAATTAGAAAGTTGGAACTTTTTGTCCCACTGGCTGACCTCCCCAGAAAAGAGAGGGGTTGGAGGTTGATTGAACCACTAATGGCTGATGGTTTAATCAATAGCCCTATGCAATGAAGTTCCATGAAAACCCGAGAGGAAGGGGCTCAGAGAGCCTCTTGGTGGTGAACACATGGAGATCTGAGGAGAGTGACACACCCAGAAACGGCATGGAAGCTCTGCACCCATCCCCCACGCCTTGCCCTGTGCCTGTCTTCCACCTGGCTATTCCTGAGTTATATCCTTTTACAATAAGGCAGTATCTAGTACGTAAAGTGTTTCTGCATCTATAGTCAGAAGCATTGGTGACGACCTGGGCTTGCAATGGAAGTCTGAAGTGTGTGTCGGAGGGGAGAGGGGACGGTTTTGCAGGGCTGTCGTCCTTAACCTGTGGGATCCGATGCTATCTCTGTGTGGGTAGTATCAGAATTGAGTTAAATTGTAGGACACCCAGCTGGTGTCAGAGCATTCCTTGGTGGTGTGTGTGGGGAAAACCCGCCCACATCCAAATAGGGTAAAGAAGTGTAGTGCCTTATTCTATTCTGGCCTATCCTATCCTATCCAAGCTGCACACACCATCGTCACATCTGGCTTCACAAGTGATTTTGTAATCGGTGAAAGTGGGGTTCTTATGGCATGTTAAAGGAAAGAATTTCCTGAGACCTGAGCAGGAGGATGTGGCTCTGTGGGATGATTTATTGATGATGTCCAATTAAGGAGGTTCTCCTCCTGACTTCCAAATGTCCCATTTTCATCCTTTTTGCCATGGAAAAAGTCCAGTCTTGTCTCCAGGAGGGCCAGGGTGAAGGCCACTGCCCAGAGTTTATGTTCCATATTCAAGTTCAGTCCAGTCCAGTATCTAGCTAGCTTAGCGAGTGATTATGGCTGTGGTCCATTGCTGTGCTTTGGTGTTCAGGCTTCCTCTCTCCTGGAGGCCACGGAGAGAACGTATGTGCACCGTTCAAGTGCAGGTGATGAACCAGCAAGAGAGAACTTCTTTTTCCCTCTGGGGTTATCACCAGGAACTTGGGTTTGGGATGGACCAGGTGGTCTCTCAAAATGACTGATCAACTTCCCAAGTTTCTGCAGGCTTTGGATAGGTTTATACCCCCTACTTAAACTGACAGGCCTCTTTTGTAAAGTACCTCTCCCTGTGACCTTCAACAATTAGGTGCTGGAGTGGGGAAGGGAGGAGTATTAATCCCCTTGGCTGAGCGATGCTGTAATCCTATGGGGTGTGAAGCTTCCGGACTAGCAAACGGGCTTATACTTCCTTGTTTATTAAGTTCAATATGTAAGTTCTCCTTTGCTCCCCTTCTCAATATCTAGCTAAACACCAATAGTAATAACTTGATTAAAAATAAAAACAGCAGCCCTGGCTGGTGTAGTTCAGTGCCGGCCTGCAAATCGAAGGGTCCCGGCTCAATTCCCAGTCTAGGGCACATGCCTGGGTTGCAGGCCAAGTCCCCAGTAAGGGGCATGCAAGAGGCAACCACCCATTGATGTTTACCTCCCTCTCTTTCTCCCTCCTTTCCCCTCTCTAAAATAAAAATAAATAAATAAAATCTTTAAAAAAATACAAAGAGCAGGCTGGAATCACAAAGGTGGTAAAATATATCTGCCCATTCACTGCATTTGAACTCTGTTGGGCAGGAAGCATGCAATTGTGGAGAAGGACAAAAATGGATACACAAATAAATAAATAAATGAGTGAAAGAACAAGACTGTGGGACTACTTTACAGCAGAGCAAAAGGGGAAGTTCATTGCACAAGTCACTTCATCCATCTGGAATTCAATGCAAGGGAGCAAAATGATGCAGAAAATAATCATTTTAGGCGACTTTGGGTAGCCTGATTGTTTTTTGGAATGCCATAAAAGTGCAGTAGACTGATCGGCCTGACATTGAAAATGAAGAGACGTGACAGCTCTTGCTGTGGGAAAAATAATTATGGGAGGTGAAGAAGCAAAAGCTGTATATGTTCAAGGTTTACCAAAGTTGCCCAGACCAAGAACTAAAGGACAGTTCTTCGAGACTCAGAGTCCGCCTTTATCTTTACCCATTTTTTCAAAGAAGAAATAACCATCAGCATTGTCATTTTGAAATTCAGAGGACAGACTCTTTAAAGAATGGACAAGCCTAAATCGTCTGTGATGATTGGCTTTCCTGCAAGGATATTGAGGAGCAAAGGACACGCTGCCTCTTCAGGCAACAACAGGGCTTCTAGGTCCCGTTGCTCTCTGGACGGTGCAGTGCAGCAGAAGAGAAAAACAGCAGCTCAGTGTCCTTTAGGATACAGCCTGAGCACATGCTTTAACGTCCCCTGCGTAGTTAATGTTCGGGCCTTCCAAAACGGGAGTACTGAGTGGGTTTGTCCCCATTCAAAACAGCGCAGTTTTACATCAGGCCATCTGCGTATGGCTGCCTTGGGCTGCGGTGATCCCCTGACCCCTCCTGTCAGCTGCAGCTAAGGAGCATGGTTGGTCACTCAACATGGAGGGCACAAGCCATGACAACTTCCACAGGAGACAATTAGCCTATTGGAAGACAGCTGTGGGTCTCGAGTCTGTCTCCTGAATCAAGTAAAATATTGCAAAAATGACAATGTCCTATTTATTTTCAGTATTTATGTATAATTGGATTATTTAGGATATTGCTCTTTTCCTTTTATTCCCTACCTCATTTCATCTCCAACCAAATCTATACCAGGGTCCTTTGCAGAGATATGAACACAAAGAATATTTACTCAGTTTTTCTTAATAAAATAATATTTCTGGGTTTAAATAAATACTGAGAATGTGTTTATCAGTGAACTTTATTTATTCATGTTATTCATGAGTAGCAGTATTAGTAACCTCTAAAATGCTATTCTCTTCTTTTTAAAAATCCATTTATTTATTCATTATTCTTCCATCAACCAGTCTTTACCAATTACCTACAAAGAAGTGGGAAATATATTTGTCTTTCCCACCAGAATATGGTTTTATTGTGGTCCAGAAGTGTCTTTTTTTTTGTTTGTTTCCATCTTTCCACTCTCAGCACCTGTTACATGTGGTATATAAACAGCTATTCAATAGACATCTGTTCAAGAATGAATGAAAGAATAAATGTGGTCTGTCCAGAACCCACATCTACTGATGGCGACCTATTTTCCTAAAGACAATAAAAACCACACATGGTGATGTTGAACGTTTCACTGACATTCCTGAATCCCCGGTCCTGATATTTATTTGCCCTTCTAGAAAGGCCCTTGATATGTTCCAGTGAAGAACAGTAGGATATCGTAACCAAGACACTGTCATAGAATGTGCTGTCCATTCTATGTCTCTATGCAGCAGACATTAGGTGCTTTTCCCACATTTAGTATCCCCTACACCATAGGTTAAATGCAACACCCACTGACCTCTGACTCTCAACACTAATAAAACGATTAAGCCTTCTTTGTCAGCCACTCAGGGTTCATTGTTCTTTCTAAAGCTTGAACTTTGTACTGTTTCTAATGCCTACACTCTCATACCTACAGACGCTGGCTACCTGGTATATTTTATTTATGCCACTTGCATGCATAAGCTATTACGAGCTGCACGGCTGTGATAGGAAAGTCACAAAAGGAAGGTGACCTCATCTTATAAATCGCTTAGAAAGATCTTTTGACAAATGGTGGTTTAGTGAAACAGTTTAACACATGTGTCCTTCCCTTCTATTGGTCATTTACCCATTTAAAATGTTCCTACAGTTGTTGTGCACTTTTTAATTGTCCAAGCTTGAACCCTACTGACTATATTAGCTTGACTGAAAAATCAATGTTTAACAAAGAAGTGAGGCATTAACTGTATGAAAGTTAGTCATGTCAAAATACACAGCTGACTTACCTGGAATAACCATCTCATGTCCTATGGAGTGGGTTTGGTTTCGATTTCCTATCACGTAGCTGAAACATTTAAATATTCCAGAGATTCCTAAGGATTTCATGGCTAAAAAAGTGTGTGAACTCTTCCTAAAAATAATTTCAAGTTGAGAGCAATTGTGGCTGAGGAAGGACCAAGAAAACTAGAATATAGAAATTCTGCTCTTAGGTCCAGGAAAAGTTTTATATCAGGTTCCAGGAAAGCTGCCAGAAATCCACATTGCCCTTAATTCCTTTCCCAGATGCCTGTTTTGCTAGAGGGGGAATTTTTTTGAATGTCTTCAGATACATATGCATTCTTATTGTATTTTAAACTCTTAATTAATTCCAAATGTTCCTTTTGCTTATTTGTGGGTACTCATGATTGAAACACAGGCCACAAAGGGACAAATTCTTCATCTGACCTTTCCACTCCCTTGACTGCCACTGATCACTTTTGAATTGTAAATGATGTACTTTTGAAACTGCAGTTCCCAGCTGCCTTTACCTGCCTCAAGCCACTGTCACGTGGTGGCAAGTTCCACTGAATGAGCACAGATGGTAGTACCTCTGCACCTTTTCTCATTTTTCTTTGTGCATATGAGTATTTCTCATATGAAATGATTCCTAAATTCAGACAAAATTTCTGGTATTATAAACCAGAACCTTCATTTCTGTGTCACTAATCTCAATGTTAACTTCTGTTGACCTTCAACAAACAGTCAAATATTTTTCTAGCAAAATGGGTTTATTCAGGAGCAACAAAGAATTGCAATTCAGGACAAGTGGTCTAATGGCAAATCCCAGCAAGCCTGGAGTAACAAAGGAGGGAAATGCTCTTTTATGAACTTGGGAGGGGCTCTTGTAAAGGAAGAGTCCATTGGAGGAAACAGAAAGTTCAAAGTGTAGCGACTTTTCATTGGCTGAGTTATGGCCGTCTCCCACAGGCTAAGCTGGTACTGGGCACGGAGGAATCTTTTCTTCCTCCAGCCGAGGTAGTAGAGCAGTATCATTTCCTGTGGGAGATGCAGATATCTCTCTGCCTGTCCTGGTCAGGAGTGTGTGTTGAGTGATGTTGAGAGGTACAAACTTGAGAGTTTCCTCTTCTAGCCTCCCAAATCAATTAAATTAGGTTCCCATTCATTAATTTTCACACTTTCAAAAGCTATTCTAAGGCTTAACACCAAATTAAAGTCTTTACCTTTGCTTACAGAATGTAAAAATATAATACATTAAAATAAAATTGATTAAGAAAATGAGAAGACAGGCTATAGACTGGGAGAAATTATTTTCGTAAGTCACATCTGATAAAGGACTGTTAACCAAAAATATACAAACAACTGTTAAAACTCAACAATGAGAAACAAACAGCCAGATTAAAAAGTGGGCCAAAGACATTAAGAGACACTTCACCAGAGAAGGTACCAAGAGAAGGTGGCAAGCATATGAAAAGATGCTTCATATCATATGTCATCAGGGAAATACAAACTCAAACAACAAAGAGATACCTATTACCTGCACACCTATTAGAATGGCCCAAATCCAGAGCACTACCAACACCGAATGCCAGTGAGGATATGAAGCAATAGGAAGGCTTAGAGTGCAAAAGGGTACAGTTACTGTGGGAGACAGTTGGGCAGTTTCTTACAAAAGTAAATACACTCTTAACATACAATCCGGCAATCTCGCTCCTTGGTTTGTACCCAAAGGAGCTGAAAACCTACCCACACAAAAAATTTTACACAAATGTTTATAGCAGCCAAAACCTGGAATTGCCAAAACCTGGAAGCAACCAGGATGTCCTTCAGTAGGTAAATGGATAAATAAACTGTGATATATCCAGACAATAGAATATTATTCAGCACTAAAAAGAAATGTAAAGCCATGGAGAAAAATCATAAAAAACATGGAGGCACCTCAGATGCACATTACTAAGTAAAAGAAGCCAATATGAAAAGGCTACATACTGAATGATTTCAACTATGTGACTTCCTGGAAAAGGCAAAATGACGGAGACGGTAAAAAGATCGTGGTGCCACGGGTGCAGGGGGGAGAGACAACGAGTGGAACAGAGACGTTTAGAGCAGTGAACCTACTCTGTATGGTACTACAATGGTGGACATAGGTCATTACACATTCGTTCAAACCCATAGAGTGTATGACACCAACAGTGAAACCTAATGTAAACTTTGGATTTCAGGTGATAGTGATTTGTGAATGTATTTTAATAAAATACACCAGTCAATTTTTAACAGAGCACTTTTAACGGTTTTAACATATATACCACTCTAGCAGTAGATTTTTTAGATAGGGGAGGGTATGCATGAATGGGGTTGAGTGGGGGCAAGGGGTGTGTAGAAATTTCTGTGTCTTCTCCTCACTTTTGCTGTGAACCTTAAACTACTCTGAAAAAGAAATTCTATGCATATGTAATATGTAGAATTACATAGAATTATAAGTAGAATTCACATATATAGAGAGAACTAATGGAAACTTAAAGTTTAAGATATTAAAATGGTGCCAAACTAAGATTCTTGTTACAACCTTTCTCATCTTCCCAATAAAACAATATGAGTTTTTGAAAAATAAGAATCAACCACTTGCAAGAGAAATTTCCAGACTATAATACAGAGGAGGTTAAACCAAGAAATTTATCGCAAATATTTTAGCCTCTGAGAAAGAGCAAAGTTGGTAAAAAGAAGTTGAGCTTTCCAAGTGTTATTCAATCAAATCTACAAACCCCAGGAGAAGGCCACAGCAGCACAGAGGACCAGAGAGCGGGGGTGCTGGCTACAGAGTGTGACAGCTAGGCCTGGAATTAGACGCCACAGATAACGCGGTGTGTGGAAGCCTGCTGACAACCCCGTGGTGTTCAAGTTTGTAGTTTTTTCATTTATCACAGCTTATTCAAGAAGAACCACAGAGAGCCTCTGATTCCTGACAACATAAATTCTCTTCATAGCAGGCAACTGGACAATAGGTCAGGGCAAGATCTTGTCACGGAGGCTGCTCAGCAGGTGATAGATGTAAATGTCTGCTGGATTCCAGAATTTAGGCAAGGCCGTGGGTAATGAACACTCCCAAATCTTTAGACCCATCATTTTTCAAGAGGATGGTAGAGAAGCAGAGGGAATTTCATCTGTCAGTTGGCCGACTCTGAGACTGGAAGGAACTTACTTCACTGACATGTAATAGGAAAATTATCACTACCAGAGCATAAGATCTACCAAAATTTCTATAGTACCAGGAAACAAAACACTATTTAAAGGAAGAGCATATATTTGAAGATGCTTTACTATAGGAAAAGAAAGCATTAGTAAATGTCTGTTGGGTCCTCAAAAGCATGTGAGGAGATCTGGTATCTATCAAACAGTGAGCCATAAGTTAAGAATGTAAAGAAACTCAAAAATTTCACTGTGGAGGCAGGAAAACAAAATTGAGACGTTGAGAATCAAATCAGTAATTTACAGGAGGAGCGTAAGTATTTGCAGGGAATCTTCCCCACCTCTCCATGGACAGTTAGTGCTCACAGGCCAGGCTTCCCAAAACACAATTTGCTCACCTTTATTAGCTCTTATTTCACTGTGCTGCTCTGTAATTGCATTTGGTGTCTGTCTCTGTCCTTAGAATGCGGGCTCCTCCAGGAAGGGACCAATATCTACATAGGTGTTTATATCCCACCCAGCAGCATAATCTGACCAGTGGGCCCTCATTAAGGGCTTGATGATGAATGTATGAAATGAAAGTTCACAGTCAGTTTGGCTTTCTTATTGGTTTACATTTTTGTTTTTTCAATCAACATGCAGAGACTGCACACAATCAATATCCAGTTTGTTACCAAAGTATCACAGAACATAGACTAGAGCCTGGGGTGTGGGAACAGAGTTAGAAGGTATGGACTGAAAACAAAAAAAATTTTTTTAGAAAAACAAGGCTAAAGTAGTAGGCAAAGGAATAAAGATGGCATCCAGTAAATAGTAAATTTTAAAAGTAAATTTAAATATTAGAATTAAGTGAAGAAAAAAATTACTTTCCTAAGGTCATTCTAGAAGTCAACAGATTAACTAAGAATTTTTGAACTGCCTTTTATCACAAGATCAGATTTCCTTTTCTTTCTCGCTCACTTTTTTTTTTCATCTCTCCCACTTTCTTCTTTAAAAAAAAACACATCTTTACCACGCATTGGACTTGCCAGTGACATCTACAGACATCACAGTGCTTGGTGCCACAACAGATAAACTCTAAATCTCAGTAACAAAAATAGAAATTATCCCTCAGTAAAGTCTAAAATGATTGGGACCAGCTTTCATGGACTTTCAGGGGTTGGGCTTCTTTTATTTTATGGGCCTACCCTCCTGGAAAGCCTTGGAATCCTTTCCATTCAGCTGGCAGATAGAGTTCCATTCAGGGACCACAGAGAGGTACAGAGACATTTTTATGGACCAGGACGGTGAGTGGAGCACATCATTTGATTATATCCGAGTAGTTTAGCGCTCAGTCACATAATCACGCCTAATTGCAAGGGAGACTAAGCGATAGTCTACCTATGGCCCTGATAGAGAAAAATGGCTTTGGTGAATGCTAGCCTGCCTCTGCCACAAACTCCAAGTTATTCCAACAATAGATCGTCATGGTCTACAGCACTGTGTGCAGCCTCTTCTTACTTTCTCACTTAATCCTTGCAATGCTCTGATGGAATTGGGTGTTAGTATAGTATGTTCGACTTAGTAACCTATAGCTCTGAATAACAATCCAGGATTGATACCTCATTCTGACTCCCAAAAGCGCTCTGTACCACGCCACACTCTTCATTTAAATCATGAAATCTAAGGGAGATTATAATCCGACTGAATTGTGATTAAATTTAAAACGATCATGTAACTGCACAGCATCAGTAGATTCCATCCTTTGTGTTTTTCCAATTGGAATGACGGACTTAGGCCAATTCACCTAAACTCTTTCCCATTTTCATGTGTAGCATAGATCTGAAGTGATCCTTGCAGTCCCTGTAGGAATGGAGTGATATGCACTGTCTCATCATTTATATCTCATTAGTGCTAACAGACCAATGCAAATTAGCATTTTCATAGTGAGTATCTTTATACTTCACACTTTGAAAATACATTTTATCATCACTTTGAAAAGTAGACATTCAATATATCTGTTTACAATAGCTAAGTTACTTTGTGTAAAGAATGCTGCTAAGCATTATATATACACCTACATATTACATACTAATATATAGATATAATAAAGTAATATGTATATATATATATATTACTTCATTTAATCCTCAACACTACATAAGCATTTTTATTACTAGAATTTTATTGATGTGGAAATCAAGGCACAGGTTAAGCAACTTGACTGAGGCACAAAAGATGAACAATGAAGAAAATAAAACAGGGCAACCTACTAGTCTAAGTCTCCTGTAATTTTCCCAGAGTTCAAGTTCACAGATTTTATTCTGTGTTTTGCCATTATCCTTGTCATATTATTATTCCTATTCTTCAAAATACTTATCACTTGGCATTCTCTGTTTTTGCTTCCCAGCAACCTCATTCATCACATCTTTATTCCATGAACATGTTCATTTGAGTATGTAAAACCTAATAGTTCCTACTGTTTCACTTTAAAAAAACGCCTTGATATTCAAAGCACGAAGCAAGAAACCTAATTTAGCTGTTTCCTAAGGTAAATCCACAACGTACAGAGAGAAATCCTTTCACTTCCTCTAAAACAAAAAGGATCTATCCACATATTTGAGGTATTGAAGGAACATCAATTTCGGTTTTAAGACACATTTAACTTAATATCATCTGACAAATTTTTGATGCCTAGTATAAAACTGGAGACAACTTTAAAAAAAGAAAGCTTTTGAAATATTAGTCATTTAAATGACTCACTCTCTAAATTACTTGAGAGTCAAAGAAAGATGACTTTACTATCTCAGAGATTAAACCCTGATCAATTTGTTCATCCATTCAGTCCACCACGAATGTGCTGATGCGGAAACTTGGGGGGAAATGAAAAACACTGAAACTGAACTGGCCACTGGAAATGTTCTTCCTGGTTTACTTTGCTACCTAAAGGCCAGTGGGAACTTCAGACAAAATGCAATTTGAACAGCCTTCTGGCACATTGTATCCATCAAACAAAACCGACAAGGTGCTAGAATATTGAGGAGTCACTTTGTGTCTGCTGGTGATAAAAATCCTCGGCAGAGCTTGCTGAACTCTTTTGTGAGGCACCTTTGTCAGTGGTGCCTAAAGCAGGCCCCTAGTAGGTGCTCAGTAAAGATGTGTTGTTAAAATCAGTGAGGCCAAGATGGAGTTTACTTGCTAACTATAAGCTCTCAATGACTTTTGCAACTGGTTTTGCAGGTCATCCAAGCCACTGACCTTTCCTTAGCTCTAATACAGCTAGAGGGAGAAAGGGCAGAGACATTTTACACCGTGAATGTAGCTCTTTGAACTTCCCTAAGTAGCCTGGGTGGAGGCCCCACCGTTTTAGGTTGGCAGGTTTGTAAGGCACCAGCAATATCCGCCCTTCTACCCCCGCCCCTTCCCCCCCTGCTTCCTGGGTCTTGGTCCCTGTCCTCGATGGAGGCCCATTCACTGCTCCCCCCCACCCCACCCCCCGCCCCGGACGGCTGGGTCAGCAGGAGCCCTGGGAACTACCACTTGCCTCAAACTTTGTTCCCAGAAGAAAATAGGTACTGATCTGTATATTTTAAATCACTACAGCATAAGGTCTTCAAGTGAATTTCTTATTTGGGTATTAAAATCTAACCTACGATAAATGAGCTAGTACAAAAGGCCTCCATGATCACCCCAAACCCTCCATAGTAGATAGAAGGTGGTCTTTTGCCCTCGGAAGTTGTAGGCTTTCTGAAAGCAGCGGCGTCTCCTTCCAGGCCTCACCTCCCCTCAGCTCCGTCCGCTCTAGGGAGCCACCTAACCCCCACTTCGCGCCCACCCATTGTCCCCTCGCAGCCGTCAATGAGCGCAGATCCCAGACTGCCGATTGGAAAACCCATCACTCAGTCCACGCTCTGGGACCGGACGCTACACTCCCTATTCCCAGCCTTAAAAGGTCTAAGCGTTCTCGGAGCCAGCAGGTAAAGCCGCGGCGACGGAAGGGAGGAAGGGAGCGAGGGAGGGAGGGAGGAAGGAAGGAAGGAAGGGAGGGGCCCGCCCGTTGCCTGGTGGGTGGGGGGAGCGACGGTCTGGGGGCGCGCGCCACAGAACCTCGCCGGGCCAGACCGCGCCCTGTCCCTCCCCCGCCCCCTCCCTTGCCAAATCCTGATCACAATGCCCAAACCGAGGAGCCACTCTCGTAATCCAGCCCCCGGACAGCCTTGGGGACAGTTACCACTGCGAAGCACCGAGGGCGGGGCGGGCCGCGGGGAAGGGGTGGAGGGGTTTGTGAAAGATCCCGGATGTTGCTGAACTAGAGCCCCTTCGAGAGAGAGTAACTGGCGCAGGCGCAGGCCCGCAAGGCAAGCCAAGGTGGGGGTGGGGAGGAGTTTTCTCTCTGGTTTAGACTAAGAGTTGCTGAAGCTGGAGGGGAAGACTTAGGGTGTAGCGGTGTGGAGAGGGAAAAAAAGGAGCTTCCTGCCCAGGCGCACTTGGGACTAGAGAAGTTGGAAGCCGAGCAGGTTGGGAAGGAGGATTGGTGGCGGGAGAGGACGCGCGCTCCTCTACTCGCCCTCTAGCGCGGGCGGACCGGACGCGCGCGCTAGGGAGCGGCGGTTGTGCTGGCCCCCGGAGCTGTGGGCACCAATCAACGGTTGCCATAGCAGCGTTTGACGTCATCGTGCGTGTGGTGCCCCTGCTGCCGGGGCTGGTGATTGGAGGAAACCCCGTGTCTGCGGAGCGTCTGTAGCCTGTGAGCAGTAAGATCGAGGGACAGAGTCTCAGCCTCGCCGCTGCTGCTGCCGCCGCCGCCCAGAGACTACAGAGCCCCGGTCGTTCCGCCGCCACCCACTCGGGACACAGGTAAGGAACCCGGCCGCCGTCGCCTCGCCCCACTCTTTCCTGTCCCAGACCAATCTTCTGAAAGCGCGGGGAGCGTCCCCGCTCCACATCCTTTCAGCCCCGCTCGCCCGGTGGTAGCGGCGCTGGGCTGAGGCGGAGTCTCCGCAAGCGGAGACGGGCGGCGGCTTTCCTTCCGCTGGACTCGGGAGGGCGGCTCGCGGCTGCCTCGGGCTACTTGCTTCCGGATCGGCGCCTCAGCCTGGATACGCGCCCGTTCCTGGTTCCCCTCCCCGGGGGTGGAAGGGGCGCCCGCACGCGAGATCCCCGGGGACCTGCTCGTGGCCTGCTCCCGGGGTGACTGAGGCACCACTATCCGAGATCCGTTCCAGTCGTCGCCCCTGTGCCCCCAGGGTCCCTTCCCTCTCGCCGCCTCGCTCCCATCTTCCGCCCGAGATAATGACTCGGCGGCTGCGGGCATTGCAGTGGCGCAGGTGAGGCCGCCCCCTCCCCGCGGCTCTCCCTGCCCCCCGCCCGTGCCTCGGCGCAGCCTCCGCGCCCCGCGCTGCGGCGGCGGCACCCAGCACCACCCCCAACTCGGGCGGCGGCGCAGCGGGAGGGCCGGGCTTGGGGACCCGGTCCCGAGCAGAGGCCCGCCCGGAGGCGCCCGCCAGGTAGTGTAGGGCGAGGCCGCGCTTCGCGCGGGGCGGGGCGGGGGGGAAATCACCTGAGACAGAGCCGAATTTCCTGGATTCCGCGCGGGAGGGGGCTCGAATATTCCGGTGTGGGGGAGGGGGCTGGCCTTCTCCCCTGGGGAATGGGCGCTCCGAGCCCAGGTGGGGTAGAGGACAAGGCAAGACTATGGGCAAGGGTAGGATAGGCCCGCGTATCTCGCTCGCCTACCGGGTGGGCTAAACTGGAAGGTCCCTGCGTTCTGTTTTAGGGCGCGTACCCTGCTCTGCGGGGCCGGGAAGCCCAACAGCCGGCGGTCGCCCTGCTGGCCAGGGTGTGGCTCTTGCCCCCTCCCCCACCTGCTGCAGCTGTCGGGCCGATACAGACTAAATGAGCGCCCGCGGTGTCGGGTGGCGGAGGGGACACCGGTGGGAGAGTGGGGTGTGTCCAGCGCCCGGCGGGCCTTGTTCTGCTTCTGCGGGCGGCGTTGGCCTCGCGGCCTCTTTGCCCCCGGGGCAGGCGGCGGCTCCCCCGTACCCCGGCTCGGGCGGGGGCGCGGCTGCTCCTCCCTCCAGCTCTGGTGGGAGAAAATTAACACTCGGCAGTAGGTTGGGCTCCTTGACACAGATCCGCCATGACAAAGAGCGAGAGTCGGGGACTTCTGCGGAGGCACAAGCTTGGGCGGAGCCAAGCAGTGGGGGTTGCAGATAGCACGGACCCGAGGATTTGCGCTTTTAAGTCATGGTCGGCCGGTTTTCGGTTCACCCAACTCGATGTCTTAAAGTCGGTTAAGGGTTAAATGGGTGCGGCGAGGCCTTGGAGGACTAGTTATTATGTGAGAAACCCAATCCACCTCCCCTTGTACCCTAGGGGTTGGGGAGAAAAACCTTTATACTGGTTTTAGATGATTCTGCGTTAGGAGCGGCATTAATCTGGGAGGGGTTTTTTTGAGTTCTTAAGGGGAGAATTTGTTAATTTCGAGAAATGGGGGTGAGGAGTAACGCGATCACAAATTTTAAATAGTTTTAGCATTGAAACACTGCCTTCTATTCAAGGTAGCTGATTACTTGTTTGAATACTGGGGATCTGTTCCGATTTTTCTTTTAAGTTTTGTGGGATTTCCCTGTGAAGATAAAGGATATAGTATTGGTGGTCAGTTCCCATAGTGACAGTGGTTCCTCTGTTCACCTTTAATTAGTGTACTTCAGACAGTACATTTTTATTTAAAATCGTTTCTTATGTAGGGGTCTCACTGTATGTTTTAGTATCTTTGTGTGTTTTAGCACTTTTCAATTAATTTTGACTTGTAGAAACAATTCTGTGTTTAAACTGGAATAATGATATCAAAAGCACTGTTCACACTGACGGCACTTACTATATAAATTTAGTGCTCACAGATGGGAAGAGTTTAAGTTCCAGGACTCATGGGTAAATTTTGTTAAGCGGGTGTATATATAACAGGATACAGCTAAATGAGGCCTCAGGGTCAGTTATCGATTTTTAGAGGTGGTTTTGTATTCAGAATATCTTAAAACAAGAAATTTGGTTCTTTCCAGAAAATTATCGTTCTGTGATCAGCTGGCAAATGTTACAGTGATCAGTGGAGTTGGAGTGGGGGTAGTATCAACTAAAATTTAAGCTTAAAACACTCCTGAAAAAAGTAGGTTTTATGAAAGTAAAAAGACATGAATCATGATTCTGGAAGTATGATAGAAACGTGTTGTTCTTCGTAGGCAGCGTTTTCACTAAAGAAAAGCTGCTTAATTTTTGATTACTTAGTGATATTGGAAACTGGAGTTGAAATTTTGGCCAAGTAAGATAAGGGTTGGTTTTTAAGGTGGCCTCTGTGCTTTGACTACACGTGAAATTAGGATCTTCTGAACAAAGAAAAGGTAATGCAGTCTAAATTTTGCTAAATTGATAATGGCTTTAAATCTACCCTTTGAAAGCTGATATGCTATTTTTTCCTTGTTCTGATAATTTTTGTATGTGTGAGGTTGCGTTAAATTCCTCCTGTGAAGAATGTTCCATAGGTAGTCACTGTTCCATAGACTGTTGGGTTTGAGGTGTTAAATACAGCTTTTTAATTTTTTAACAGAAGGTATAATTTTGAGTCTGTTTTGGTGGGAAGAATATCTAAATACTTCTCTTTTTTTTTTCTGCAGAACATCCAGTCATGGATAAAAATGAGCTGGTGCAGAAGGCCAAGCTTGCCGAGCAGGCTGAGCGATACGATGACATGGCAGCCTGCATGAAGTCTGTAACTGAGCAAGGAGCCGAATTATCCAATGAGGAGAGGAATCTTCTCTCGGTTGCTTATAAAAATGTTGTAGGAGCCCGTAGGTCATCTTGGAGGGTCGTCTCGAGTATTGAGCAAAAGACAGAAGGTGCTGAGAAAAAACAGCAGATGGCTCGGGAGTACAGAGAGAAGATTGAGACCGAGCTGAGAGATATCTGCAACGATGTCCTGGTGAGAATCCAACATTCGTTTTAGCCTCACTGTACTATAGGGTTCTTATAATGGAATCAGTTCTGATACGGTCGTTTTTAACCTTTGGTTTTTCTTTTTGTTTTAAAATTTGTTCTAAATCAGTCCCAAGAGACTATAAAATAGAGTGTGGTAATTTTTTTTTGTACTAATTGAAAAGATTAGTAGTATTGCCATTTCAGTTAGTGGTTGGAATATTCATAGAGTTACTTTTTTTTACTGTACATATGTGGATTTAGTAACTTTACATATCTTGGTTTTATGTAAAAGAGGTGTAATAGGAGACTCTTTGTAGACATAGTACCTGTCCTTCCCTGGATTAGCCACTGTAATGTTAATGTAATGAGTCAGCCATGCAGGAAGCACTGGCATCAGTTACTCTTGCCTCTCTCTTCCTGCGTTTTAAGTGTTGGAAGTTAACTTTGTACACAGACATTCACGAAAAGGTTATGAATAACTCAAGCTTGATTATCCAGGTTTAGTCAAAGTATTTTAGGTATTTGGTATCTACTCTGTTGAAGCACTGCTTCTTTAAAAGTACTGTTAAAGAATTAAACAGTACTTTTTTTTTTTAAACAAATGATGACTTTCTGACTCAGAAAAGTTTAATTTGAGGATAAATGGGTGGAAGATCCAACCATTTAGCATATGTCATATATATACGTGTGTGTGTGTGTGTGTGTATGTGTTACCTATTTAATGAACCAGGAGTTTTGGGGATGATATTTAAAGTGCTGTTACTAAGATAATTCTCCTTATAATTAGCAGGACTTTAGGTTACACATTGGATAGGAGTCTGATATATAGAGAGAGATAGTATCAGTTTCTCTGGACGGGTTACTGAATCTGGGACTCATTATGGAAATCCAGGTGCACTATTTATTTGAATCTTGTTCATTGAAGAACTGCTATAATGAACAAATATATAGGCTTTCGTCTAAGTTGTGATGGCATTATGATTCATTTATCTAGTCTTCAATTACTAATAGAATAGCTTTAGTTCCTAAATTATGAGTACTTTTCTCAAATGGTATTTTCTTCAGGCTGTCTTTCTTTTTCTTCTTAAACGATTTTATTTATTTTTAGAGAGAGGGGAAGGGAGGGAGAAAGAGAGGGAGAGAAACATCAATGTGTGGTTGCCTCTCACGTGGCCCCCACTGGAGACCTGGCCCACAACCCATTTAATTGCAAAGGTAATGAGAATATTTAAAATATAAAAATGATCACGTTTTCTACAATAAAGAAAGTGTTGGACCCTTGCAGGGTGGCTCAGTTCGTTGGTTGGAGCATTGTCCTGTGCACCAAAAGGCTATGGGTTTGATTCCTGGTCAGGGCACACACCAGGGTTGCAGGTTTTGGTTGGGGCACATACAGGATGCAGCTGACAGACATCTACCACCACCACCCCACAAATCAATAAACATACCCTCGAATGAGGATTTAAAAATAAAATTAAAAATAATTAACTACTACACTCCTTAACAATTAATAAATAAAACAAGTGGTTTATATAAGAGTTTTAGGATTCTGCGACATTTTAAAAAAATATATTGGGTTTTTTTTTTTCTCCCTTGCTCTCTTTATTAACTGATCCCTGTGTACATGTTACTGAATTTTGTTCATTCTGGTGGTTTTCCCCCAATTATTACATCTGATCAAATAATTTTTATTTTGATTTCAAAAGGTTTGTTACAGCCCTGGCTGGTGTAGCTCAGTGGATTGAGCGTGGGCTGGGAACCAAAGGGTCCCAGTTTGATTCCCAGTCAGGGCACATGCCTGGGTTGCAGGCCAGGTCCCCAGTGAGGGCCACGCGAGAGGCCACCACACACTGATGTTTCTCTCCCTCTCCCTCTCCTTGTCCCTCCCTTCCCCTCTCTCTAAAAATAAATAAGTAAAATCTTTAAAAAAAAAAAAAAAAGGTTTGTTATACATTATAATTTTCCTTAAGACAAAAGTCAATTTTAGGATTAAGGGGGATGAAATAACATTTAGCCTCTACTAACAAGCTTATTTACTATTCCAGGTAGGTATTTGCATGTTTTCCACACTAAAAGTATAAAAGCTCCTGGGGCTTTTCCTAGGAAAAGCCTCATAGCAGTTTTAATTTTGCTTCCCTTTGGTTTCCTTATCAAGAAAAAAATACTGCATAGGATCAGTGGATGATAATAACAAGATAATCTCTGAATAGCTCTTTGTTGATTAAATTATTAAGAGCATTTGATACTGGTCACTACCCTTGTTCAGAATAGCACTGGCTTACCACCAAGTTTGACTGAAATTTGCATTTTGAAAGTTTAGGTAAATGAAAGTTTAATTCCTTTACTATACAAAAGGCTCAGAGAATTTAAACAAGCTTTTGCTTCCATCCTGTGTCTTTTCAAGAATAAAACTCTGTTAGTGATCTTTGCATGGCTCATGCCTCCTAACAGATGCACACAGGTGGCAAACACAAGGCCCATGGGCGGAATCCGGCCCTCCACCTTGTTTTATGCAGTCTTGTTTCTACCTGGCGCTGCCGCCGAGCTCTCCCTTAACTCTTAAGGAGTAGTTACGTTTATACAGTCCTAAAATTACATTCAGCCTTTTGTAGGCAACTGTGAGGCTGATGTGGCCCTTGGTGAAAATGAGTTAGACACCCCAATAGATACTCAAGTATTGAGTAAATGAGCAGAAGAGCCTCTTTTGGAAAAGAGGATAATAGAACTAGGTCAGCAGCACTGCTAATTTTCCAAGGCTTTTTCTGTTTCAACTTGGGAAAATCTGATATTTACAGATAATGTGACTTTTTACAAGCAAGCCTCTTGTCCCTGTCATCTTTTCAAACAGGTCATGTTGACTCTGGAAACATCTTGCATAAAATTCCTTTCCCCTTTTCTAGTAAAATGAAGTAGTAAAATATAGCAGAACTGGCATGTTGTCTTCTAGAGAAAAAATCTTTGAACTGATACTTGATGGTTAGTAAAAATGATCTTTTAATTATATTTTAAGATCTTACAATTATAAGTGTATTACTCAATTTTTCTGAACTCTTTTTTTTTTTTTTTTGAGGGAAAATACACAGATAACCCTGTTTTAGAATTAATGTTATTGGCTGGTGGTGTCAGTAATGAACTAGACTTCATTGTACTATTGAGCACCTGGCCAAAAAAATACCCTCTTCCTATGGGTTTTAATTGATACCATCTACCAGGCAGACAAAGTAGGAACCATGTTACTTCATGTAAGAGTTGAAGAACATTACTGTGGGAAATGATCACTGGCATATTCTTTCAATATGGACTTTATGCAAGAGAACTTTGGGTTCTTCTCTTGCGTGTTAATTTAACATTGCAATATGTGAACTAATGCAATCTGCCTTTCCTGCCAGATCATAGACCAAAAAGCTCTCTTGGTAGTAGTGGGGAGAGACTTAACCTCCCACCTACCAAGTTAGATAGGGATCACTAACTAACACCTCTTCTACATAAATCCACAAGAAGCAACCAAAAATTGTATACTTTTGTCTTGACTAATGAAATGGAAAGCAGAAAACTTAATTCACATTCAAAGAAGAATTTAGTGGTATAAGAAGAGCTCCAGATTTTGAGTCAGACAACTTTTTACCATTTAATACCTTCTTGGACTAGAGAAATCACTCGGTCCTCTGAGAGAACTGAGCCCAATTAAGTGGAGATAATATCCGCCTCATAGGGTTGTTGTAGAGAATAAAAATCAGGTAAAGCCCTTGACTACCTTCTGTGCTGTTTATGTCAGGCCTGGGGTTCTGTGTGAAGCGGTGACAGCCGGGCAGGCCTGCCAGTAACAGTGCGAGGCCTCTTAACTCGCGTCTAAGGGTGGGGTTCAAGCCAAGAAACCCTAAAAACTATATTTTCTGGGGCAGAGGGTTTGTTACTGGCCAACAGATTTTCAAAGTTTCATTTAAATAATTGGAAAACACCAGTATAAGGCAAAAAATGGCTTCCTTTTCCAGCAGGTAAAGGAACAAAATTGTGAGTCTACCATTTCTAATATTCAGCAATGGTCGTTTAGTAATAGTGAATCAGTTAACTTGAGTGAACCCCACTTTGTTACGCTTCTCTGAATTTTTATCTGCCCAGGGCAGGTTTAAGGTGTGTGTTTCCCAGGCACTCATTTTCACTTCATGCCCACAGAACTGCCATTAAGCAGGTGCAAGCTAGGGAACCAGGCAGCTTTTAGGTCCTTCCTAGTCTGAATGTATTAATATGTCTTGGACTTTAAAAACATGTATAGAATTTTAAGCTGAAAATCACTAGGCTGCCCACTTATTGGAACAAGGGCTTCTCAAAATAATTCTGCAGTGTTATACTCATCCTCATAACTAAAGAGTTTCACAGTAGGTATTAAGTATTCCACTGATGAGATATTTTGTACAGTTGGGAATTCTGAGGTATATAAAGTAGAAATGAAAGAAAATAAAGCAACGACAGTGGAAAGACAGATGTTTGCTCTTGGTGGGAAGAGGAAGAATAACCAACAAGTTGATCAAGAATGACAGATTATTTACCCTTTTTTTCAGTAAAACAATACTTAAATAAGAATGGAATTATTCTACCTGTTCTAATAAGAGATGCACATGACCTGGAGATGTTTGGTGATTAGATGACCTATGAAGATAGTTAAAAGTTAACTAAGAGGAAGAGATGAGAGGATTTGACACATTGGAATTAGAGTGAAAAATATGACTCAAATATAGAAAAAACAGGCACACTTTGATCCAACTCTTTTAATCTACCCAGAAAAGAGGAAGAAATTGTAAGGCTTCCCTGGCTGGTGTGGCTCCGTGGTGTGAGTGCTGGCCTGCTTGCCAAAAGGTCGTGGGTTCGATTCCCAGGCAGGGGCACATGCCAGGGTTGCTGGCCAGGTCCCCTGTTGCGGGCATATGAGAAGCAACCAACTGATGTAGCTCTCGTATATTGATGTTTCACTACCTCTCTCCCTTTCTTCCCTTCTCTCTAAAAATAAATAAAATCTTAAAAAAAAAATACATGTTCAGAGTTTGACCATTTGTCACCACCTCCATACTACCACTCTGGTCTGGGCCACCATTATCTCTCACCTGGGTTATTAAGGGGAAAAAAACTGTAACCCCATTTTTAAAAATTTTTCTTTGAATACGTATAGATCCACGGTTTGGAAATAATTTGCTAAACCACCCCATAAGTGCATCCTTTTTAGAATTTTATGAAAGGCAGTTTGAAGAATTTAACCTAGTTTTCATAGGAGCACATCTTTTCATATTTATCCATAACATTTAAGTAGCATCGCATTTTAAGTTATTATAGTCAGTATAATGGCATAGCCTTGGAGACAAAATAATCAGGCTCTTAAATAAGGATGTAACTGCTGATAGAAGCTGAAGGGAATTAGAGAGTAGCTGGAAAACTATCCTCAAGCATTTAGGCCAAGTAAAGGGCATTATCGGTGTTTACCCAGGAATGAAGAACCTAGTGTAAGCTAGGTTCTCAATTAAGTGAAATTTGGTTATTCCAAGAAATTAAGTGAACATTTTGTAAAAGAATTGTTGCATTCTGCATCATGGTATCAGAACATTAGAGGGACACAATGTTGCTCAATTTTAAAGCCTTTTTATACATTAATCCTGTTGTTCTTGAGAGTTGGGTTTTAACCTATGAAAGTTTTAGGGATTTTTTTACCCTGTGAATATAATGCCTGTTTTTTAAATGTGGTAAGTGGTCCTAGCACATAAAGGGAGCCCAGTATAATTTGGAATTAAATGTTATTGAACTATTGAGGTAAATTTGATGATACATTTTTGATTCCAGAATAGATGGTCTTTGGCACATTTATATTGGAGAGAGAATTAAGTTTTTAAAAGTCAATGTGTTTTCTGATTAGTAAGTTAAAAAACTTGTCCATTAAAATTCTGATATGCCTTAGGATGATTTTTTTCCAAGAGTTTCTGAGATTCCTGTTGAGGTTTCATCCTGGTTCCCATAGTGCTTGTTTTATTATGATGGTTTTACGTTGAGAATAAGCACTGCTTTTTTGGGATTTAGAATTGCTGTCAATTTCAATATGCTGAAAGTCAAGGTTCATCTTCCTTTTGAAAATACCCGTTCTTTCTAACTATCTAATTTTAGCATGTTTTCTAGACTTAATTAAAATGACATCTTGTTCCCAACTCGGACTTCATTTTCTGACTTAAGTTATTGCTGTGTTGACTAGATTGTTCTTAACTTTTTACATTCATGTTGATAACTCATTTATAGTACCCACGATTATTTAACCATTCCCATTGTACCAATAGTAGTTCTACTCCTTACTCTCCCACTTGAGCATATTGGCAAGAAAGGGATATTTTCGGATAAACATGATTTATTGAACAAAAGCTACATTATAAACTTTTTACTGTATCTGGTGCTCATTCACTCAGACTTGCTACCTTAATTTTCTGTTCCCAGTTCTATGCTGCATACAGCTCTTATTCTTACCTTTGTATAAAGTAACTGCTTTCCATCTGCTCAGTTTTTCCCCAGACCCCCTATACACAAAGCCTTTGGCTTCAATTTGGTGTTCTCCACTGTACCTGATAGAAGCCATTGCTAATTCTCATCTTTATGGCCTGAGAGTTTGTTTTATTACTCTGATTCAGAATTTATTTTAAACTTGATGTCTAAGTTGTTTTCACTTTAGAGGATTGGCTTCAATCCCTTCATTTTCCTTTAAAACAGGACCATTAACATTTGTGATAATTAACTTGTAAAGTACACTGAAGGAGTAGGATATGCTTAATATTTTTTAGGTGGTACAGATTTGAATTAGGCTTGAGGGGAGCAGTGTGTTTAGCTACCATGTCTCAGTAGTTCCCATTGTACTCGGTACATTTCTGTGCAATGGGCATTGTCCATTTGTTCTCTAGTAATTCCCTGTATCTGGTACCTTTGTGAAAATTGTTATGCAGTAGCAGTTGTCATTTGTCATTGATTTAGTTGCATTTTCTGTTAAAGTATAATGTGACATAAGTAGTAACTTGGTATAAAATAGTCATCTTTTGGCAGGATTTACTCATTTCTTTCTATTGACATTCTTTTGCTGTAGTGGATTTTGGGGGCAGCAAAGCATGGCTAAGTATAGCTGATTTGTTATCAGTATGATCTCACGTGGCTTGGGCAATGTTTGTTTACATTGGAATAGATTACTAACAGGTTTCAGCAAATAAGCATTTGTGAGTTTCTTTTGACAGAATTTATTATGAGCCTTCCTCCCTTCGCTCTCCCAAGTAAAAACATACTACAATGGTATTAGCCATGGGCAGCAGGATGACAAGTTAATAATGTAAGTACAGCCCTGGCTGGTGTAGCTCAGTGGATTGAGTGCCGGCCTGTGAACCAAAGGGTCACAGGTTTGATTCCCAGTCAGGGCACATGCCTGGGTTGCTGACCAGGTCCCCAGTAGGGGACACATGAACAAGATGTACCGCATGTTTTGGACTTATAAGACGCACCTAGGAGGTTTTAGAGGAGGAAAATAGGGGGGAAATTTGAAGCAAAAAAATGGTAAAATATTTAATAACATAAATAACAATATTTCACCAATGTAAATGTAAACAGAACTCAGGTAAGCAACATTTAGACTATAAGACACACCTCCATTTTCCTCCCAAATTTGGGAGGGTGCGTCTTATAGTCTGAAAAATACAGTAATTAAAAATAAATAAATAAATAATGTAAGTACAGTCACTCAAATGTTAATCTTTAGAGTTAAGTAGACCAAAATAAGACTTTGTCCAGTGGGTTGACAAACCTGTATATGCATGTTTGTTGTCCTAAAACCTGGGAAAGATCCTGTTGCATTTAATTTGCAGGGTATGCCCAGTTTTTGTTGTTTGTTGAAATTTTATTTGCTTGAATTGTTTAATGACTTGGACATCATTAGAAAAGTTAGAAACATTTTTTAGTTCAGGTTCGTTTCCATCTTGCAAACAAGTTTTGGGATCTAGGCATTTTTAAAATTAGCAGTATTACTAATGAGAACTCAATGTGAGTTGAATGTTTCTTATCTAAATGATTATAAATGTTTTTCTGAGAAAGACCCACTTTGTTGATCCAAGACTCATAAACTGTCAGCTCATAATTTTTTGCCCAAGGGTTGTACTTGGACCACATCCATCCCAGGGATGCTTGGTGAAAATTCTACCCAAAACACATCACTTTTAAAATGTGATGCTGTGGAATTGACGGTTGAGGACAGTGTTACATAGACTGTTTAGTACACTCAGAACAAACGAGCTCTCAGTTATTGAGTGCCTTCCTGCCGTGTTTGGAAACACAACGTCCCAGAGCGGTGGTGCTCTTTGTTATAAGAGCAGTGATTTGCTTCCAGTGTCACCTTTGGCTCTTTCTGTTTGATGAGGGGGATTATCATAAGACTGGTAATTTTACTAATTTTGAGATTTAATTTAATAGAATTTTAATAAGCTGCTTAGAGTCTTTTTAATATTTACTGATTACTTGCTATTTCATGGGCTCTGTGTTATAAAAAAATAAATTTTATATAGATTTTATTTTTAAAAACCTTGCTCTTTAAAAAATCTCCAGTCTAGAAAGGAAAGTGGACATGGACACAAATAGTACAACAGAATGGGAGGCAAAGTACTGCTGTTACGTTAGTTGGATATGGAAGAGCTGGTCTTCAACCATTTTTTTTAAGACAGCTGATAAAATCTAGGCCCACTAGGGAGTTTGTACGTAATATACAGTATGCAAGTTACAAAACAGTAAAAAAAAAAAGTTGTGTTTTAAACCAAAAAATGATTTGTGTTGGAAATAGAAATTCTCTTGGTTGGGGCCCAAAGTCAAGATTGATGCCACTGTAAAGGGGTCTCTTCGGAAGGATAGAAGGAAAATCCTCAGGAGTGTCAGAACAGTTTTATAACAGTTGTCACCTGATACGCAGTATGTTTTTTGGTACTTTTTACCATTTTACTTTTAATCTTTAGAAGTGACATTTTGAATATGAGGTAAAACACTGATTTTCCTGGGATAATTTTGCTAGCATTAAGTATAAGAGGCAGGTGATTCCCTGAACCTGATTTAATTCAACGGTTTTTAGTCCCACTTAGAGTTAGCCCTTCCATTCCATTGATTTTTCAAGAAACAAACAAAACATTTTAGAACACTGCTGGTTTTCTATCAGCACTAAGTTTTGTGCAGATCGTTTGTTTCATTTTGGGTAAAAAAGAGCAAACACTCTAGCTTTTAATGGGAATTAATGAAATCTTAGGCTGGTTTTAACATTCCTTAAACACCAGGGATAATATACTTGGCTTTATCCCACTTAACTGATTTTTTTAAAAAGTTAAATGGTGAAGATTTACCATCTGTTATTAATGGGAAATGAATTCAATTAAGTGATGGGTCAGTCTTCTGTGATTCCATTCATGAAGTTAATTAAACAGCACTGTTCCTTCATACGTGTGTGACTATATCATTCATAAAACACTTAAAATTTTACTTTCTTAGGCCAACATTGCACAAGATAGTGGGTTTAAAGTCAAAATGTCTGCTAATACTTACTAAACTAGTTCTTGACATTACCTGAATTTTAGCAGTTTCGATGGAACACTTTTCTAATTGGTTGGAAGCAAAGGACGGTTGTTATTGAAGGAAAGGAAGCCATTCGGCCACAAGGGGGAGTAAGAGACTAATTTCCAAATTAATGGATCCCTACTGCAACAAAAATTTAGAATTTTTAGAAATCTAGGAAGATAAAGGCTCGGTGGCTTTACAGAATAAAGTGAAAGCTCTGGGAAATTCCTTTGTGCACAAGGGAATTGTGCAGGACTGGAAATTTGAACTTACTTTCATTTTTACAGGTCAGGGAACTGAAGCTTAGAGGTTCAGTGATTTCCCATTAGGTCATGCTGTAAGCATTGATAATTTATGTCCCTAATGATAGTATTTACTTAATTATAGATTGAAACATATTTACTCTGCTATTATGTACAGTTTTAGGAATGATGGTTTGGGGATTGTCAGAATAACTGGACTTTTTAATTTCATTAAAAGGGATGATGACTACAGTTTCAGACTGTATTGTATGGTTCTATACTTAAATGAAAATAAGAATTACATTTGAGGGCCCTTGTGTGTTTTGTAACCATTTCCCTTTTAACCACTATTTTTTGTGTGCATGATTTGTATGAAAGTGGAATATCTTTCTCTTAACCTCCCTCCTCATATCTTGCGTTCATGGAGGAGGGGCCATGATAGCATAGTCAAGGACAGGAATAGATTATGGATGCTTTAGTCTTTCCCACTCACATATTTGGTGAGGTCAAGTTAAAGGAGACTGTTATCTCGGCTATATTTTCAAATTGCAGTCCATAAATGTCTCATGAGTGGTTGATTCCTTTGCTTTGATATTGTGGGGCTATTTACTATTTGTTAGTGACATTTTATGTACACTTGCCAAGTGTTAATCAAAATCAGTAAATTAATAAAGTAATTGATAACACAAACTATGTAACCTCTGAATTTATTTACAAATTTATACCACTTTAATGTCATAATTCTGGTTCAGAATTCAATCCAGGATCATCACACTTTGCATTTCATTGTCATGTTTCCTTACTCTCTTTTATTCTGTACCTTTTTTTTTTTCCAGTCTTGCCTTTCATGATTTTGACACTTTTCCATAGTATTGATCAGTTATTTTGTACAGTGTCCCTCGATTTGTATTTGGTGATTCCTCATGATTAAATTCAGATTGTGGATTTTGGGGAAGAATTTCTGGAATTGATATTGTGCCCTCCTTGGTACATATTAGGAGTCACAATATATTCTTGTTACTTACTCATTCAGATAGGACATTAGATATCCCAGCTCTATAACTTGTAATTTTCCTTTGAAATATATTTTTCATTAGTTGACTTCATGTATATTCTAATTGGCAAGCCCAAATGATGACAGCACACAGTGTAGTGATTTGAGTGCAAAGTGGCAAGTGGCCATTCATTAAATAACTAGATAGTCCCTGACTTTAACAATGGTCTGAGTTATTGATTTTTTGACTTTATGATGGTATAAAAGTAATGTACATTCAGTAGAAGCCATACTTCGAATGTTGAATTTTGATCTTAGGCTAAGGGATGTGTGGTGCAGTACTCTAATGATGCCGGGCTGCAGCAGTGAGCCACAGTTTCCAATCGGGTGTGATCACAAGGGTGAACAACCAACACTCTACAAGATGTACTGTGTCACCAATGTTTTTTTGGATATTGTGTTCTGAGCACATGTAGTGTAGGCTAGGCTAAACTGATGTTCAGTAGGTTAGGCGTATTAAATGTGTTTTCAACTTAACTTTTTTCAGCTTACAATGGGTTTATTGAGATATAATCCCACTGCGTTGAGGAGCATCTGAGGAATAGTGATGGGGTGACAAGTGTTTAGTGTATTAGAGACAGTTTCCTGGAATAAAATTGGAAGGGAGATTTTGGAATTAATGCTATAGTGAAAGGAAGATTGAATGAGAATGCAGGTCGTGGTTTTGTATTTGAAACTCATACCAAAATTAGGCCTCCTAACTTGCAAATTTACTCTGTGTTGCTGCCTCAGACTGTCCTTCCAACCTCTCTGGATGGGTGTTTCATCTCCCTTTTCCTCCTTCAGGGTTACTATATGGAATCCTAGAGCTTATCCAAGCATTCTGGAAGCATTAGGATATACGTAGTCTGCTCCTTGGCTCCTGTTTCTGAATATATGTGCTTAAGTATAGTATATGTAATTTTTTGAGCAATTTCTTAAGTCTTCTGAGAAGCAGAACATTGTATATTTTTTATTATCTAACATACAATATCAACTTCAATAATTTTTGTGTTTTATCTTAACCATTTAGAAGTTTGGTAGGATGATTAAGCCTTGATAGTTTTCAGCATGCTGACCTAAGATTTTTGTCCTTCACTCTCTTAAGATAGCTTTAAGTTTCCTATTATATTTAAATGAAGCTGTTTAAATTATGCATATATTACAGTTCAACCTGGGGTTTAACATTTGAGTGCCTAACGTGTGAAATGTGTCTTTAAGGGGCCCATAAGTAGTTTAAGAATGCATATGTATGTGAATAGTTAAGTGTGAAATCATAATTTTATTTTAAATCATACTTGTTTTGAGTAATAATTTAGATGTCAAAGAGAATAGGATATTAAGTAAAAAATTAAAACTCTGACATCCCATCACCTGAGAGGTAATCTTTATTAGGCATTTTCATGTCTTGGAAGTTTGCATTTTCTCCCTGAAGAACATACATGTGTGGGATCATAACAAACTATCCTGTCATGTCACTTTAAGGAAAAGAAGTGGTTTTTAATGATAAAATTCAAGCTTTGAAACAAAAATGAGAACTTTAGAAAACTTGTATGTGCCACCTTGATCTTGACAGCTTTCTAAAAAATTTTTATGAATATAAAGTGATCTTATTACAACAGTCTTGTGTATCATATCTTATTACTACTATCTCCCTTTGAGAAACCTGGGCCCAGCAAAATTCCAGAACTTAGTCAAGGTGACACAGCTAGTAAGCAGTGACTGGGATTTGAATTTGGGCAGTAAGGCAGTCTGTCTCCATAGTCTGTGCCCTTTAAAGTCTGATGTAAAAAGAGTAAGTATCTTTTGTCCTTTGATACAGTTTAATCCTGTGTTTTTAAAAGAAAACGTTGTGTGCAGTATTTCACTGCTTTTACTAGTTACACAAATTTTAGATTACTTAGCCCAAAGTAAAGTATTACTGTTCAGAATCCTATATCTTCTATTCACACATAAGTAGAATACCAACTCTGTGTCAGGAGCTGTGATTGGTGCTTTCTTGTTTAGGCTCTTCATTTAGACTTAATAGCCTTTGAAGTAGTTTTTGGTTTTTTTTTTGTTTGTTTGTTTGCTTTTTTAAGATTTTATTTATTTATTTTTAGAGAGAGGGGAAGGGAGGGAGAAAGAGAGGGAGAGAAACAGCAATGTGTGGTTGCCTCTCACATGGCCCCCACTGGGGACCTGGCCTGCAACACAGGCATGTGCCCTGACTGGGAATCGAACTGGTGACCCTTTGGTTCCCAGTCTCCGCACTCTATCCACTGAGCTACACCAGCCAGGAGCCTTTGAAGTAGTTTTTATTTTAATCATTTTGTAGGTGAGGAAATTAAGGCCCTGAGTGATTAGCTTGCCTGAGATCTCAAAATTGATAAGAGTGGAATTCAAAGTGCCTGATTTTAGAGTTTATACTCTTTTTCTTACACCAAGCTATTGCTCCAAGAAGTGCCACTGGTTCAGACAACATTTTGGTGTTTCACATGATTTCTAGTCTACTTGTTACCTAAAGGTTTGATGTTTTACATTTCGTATTTTAGACTGATCATACTAAAGGACCAGTGAAAGGTATTTTATCACTAGAGTAGAGACAGGTTTTCAGTTTATAAACCTTTCATTAGAAATAATTTGTCCATAATCAGGATTGCGTGTTTAATTTCCTGTTAGTGGAGGCAGGCTGAGCCTACCCTGGAAGGGCGGTCAGAGCTAGATGCCCTGCCGGTTTATGTGGTTCCTGAGTTTTTATGCACTCCAAAGCAAAGCATTGACGTTATGTAGACTATCTTTGGATCAAGACATGTGTTATAAAAAACTGGTTAATATAGTCTGCCCTGGGTAGTGTGACTGGTTTGAGGGTTGGAGGGAATCACTACTTGACCCCGAATACCAGGGAAGTTGTGTTGGGTTGGCCAAAAAGTCTGTTACATTTTTTCTGTAAAATAAAAGACATTTTTCATTTTCACCAGTAACTTCATTGATTTGGATATTTGAGTATGTTGGCTGTGTCCTGCTGTTGGGCTCTAGTGGTTAGAGGCCAGGCGTGCTGCTAAACATCTTAACAGTGCATAAGACAGCCCCACAGCAATGAATTCTTCGGCCATAAATGTCAGTTAGTACCAAAAAACTTTGCAAACCAATTTTGACATGTTCGATCAGTTACAGCACCTTCTCCACACCCTGCACAAGTCTTTCTTTTGTGTTTGAATTGCATTTTTACCTTTCTTGAAATAATAAAGCATAATACACCAAAAATGTTGCTTTCTTCCATCTTCAGTATTAAAATGGCTGCACAGAAATTTACTGATTTTGATAAGTTTTCAACTTTTTACATTTATTTTTAGAGGGGGGAAGGGAGGGAGAGAAACATCAATGTGTGGTTGCCTCCCACATGCCCCCCACTGGGGGACCCGACCCACAACCCAGGCATGTGCCCTGACTGGTATAATTGAACCAGCAACCCTCTGGTTCACAGGCTGGCACTCAGTCCCCTGAGCCACACCAGCCAGGGCTAATGAAGTATTTTTTTAAATGCATGCTGATATAACAGCTATCAAAATACAGTCTGACAAACTTGTTTCTAATGATTTAAAGACAACTAAGCACTATTAGAGCCATAAGAAAATGTTAAGGGACTTTTTGGCCAACCCATTATCAATATGGTAGAGAAAAATCTATTATCGCTAAGATCTCAAGCTTCACATAATTTTCTTTTACCTGTTGATTAGACTAAGTAAGGTTCAGTGCCCTGTCTTCCAAATCATGTGTTTAGCTCTAGGTTATGAACCGTTATTAGATATGGGCTTTGTAATATGCAACAACTCTAATTCAACAAATTAATCTTAGGTATTTTTGAAAATGTTAGCCATGATATCTTTAAAAGACAGTGACTGTGTTTTTTAAAAAGTTTAAATTGCTTTAGAGCCCTGACTGGTGTAGCTCAGTGGATTGAACGCGGGTTGTGAACCACAGGGTCGCCGGTTTGATTCCCAGTCAGGGCACATGCCTGGGTTGCAGGCCAGGTCCCCAGTGGGGGACACGTGAGAGGCAACCACACATTGCTGTTTCTCTCTCTCTCTTTCTCCTTCCCTTCTGTCTAAAAATAAATAAATAAAATCTTTAAAATAAATAAATAAATAAATTGCTTTAGAAAATACCGTGAATTTCTAAGTCAAATTACATTTCAGCAAGATTCATACTGAACTTTGTAGCTTCAATTCCGTACGTGAGTGTAAAATGTTTATAAACACTGTGTTTGACTTAACCTTTTCCATTGTAAATTACATTTGGATTAGAAAGTTAATGTACAATATTATATGAATAATCTTACAAATGGAAGGGACATCAGTAGTCAGCCTAACCTTTGTTGAAGTTGCGACAGGACTTACCCACACTTTACAGAAAGCTGTGTGTCCCTTTCAAATTCAGATTTTTACAATGTCTTAGAGTTGTCATTGCATTCATTGTACTAAATTAGATGAATGAAATTTCGGAAATTGCATTGTATACTTGTTGGGAAGGAATATAAATTCTCTGGGAAAGGGAAATAAATTCTACGGCTTGACAGGACCTGGAGGAATGGCACAAGTACATGTCTCCATCTTTGGAGACAGCCGCCACAGTCCTGTTCTTTCGTACTTAGCTTTCCAAACCAGTGTGTGTGTTAGTCCCTTTAATCTTCAATCCAGTCTTTCTTGCTTTTTATTTTTCAGATCGTAGTGGTTCTTAGCTTTATGTAATCAGAAGATTTGATAGAAGTATGCCATTTACCCTCTCTCAACTTCTTTTATTTTTAACAGCTTTATTGAGGTATAATTGATAAACAACTATACAGATTTAATATGTACAATTTGATGAGTTTATTTTCTCTGTTTTTAAAAAAATTATTTTCCACTTAAACAGTTTACATTCAGTATTATTTTGTATTGGTTTTGGGTATGTGGTGTGGTGATTGGGCACCATAGATTGGGCACTCTATGAAGTGACATCCCCTCACCCCACCTCCCCATCCCTGGTCAACTTACTGCTGTCAGCATTTCACCAGAAACATTTGCCATGATTGATACTTGGTCCTTTTGGTCCATAATTAAGCCAGGGAGCAGCCTGACTATTGTTACCTCAACCTTCCTGTTACTTGTGGCTTCTGGTTAATAGATTTAAATTTATTTTTGTTGTCATTATTCTGTTAATCAGGTGTAATAGCTAATTTAGTGTTCACCTTGCGGGGGAAGATGTGCTTAACTGCTATTTTAAAAATTCTCTGTGTGAGTTTACCTTTGTGCAAAACAACATTTTTAGGGGTACAGAAGTTACTACTTGTAAAAGATGGATTGCTAATTCTCGTAGCATTTATTGGCACCTTTTCTAAATACATTTACAAGTTTTCTGATACATACTTTAAAGTTTTACTTCTTTTAAGTGATTTCACCCTTAACCACCTGCATGTTGGTGGCCTGCATCTTTACACATATAAAGTGGGTTGAAGTAATTGAAAAGTGAAGGACATGACTAGGTAGTGTTACTCTTAGTTTCAGTTGTCTTCCCTGCTAGACCACTTATCCACAAACTAAAGATCCATTATTTTCTCAGTGCCTAGCACAGTGGCATTTAGTATTTGGAGAACAAAATGTTAAAGCTGTAAAACACGAATAGGAACGCCTAGGTAGAGAATGGATTTTGTGGCTGGGCTTAGCTATTATTAGTTATTATTATTAGTTATTTTATTTGCAAATATCTTCACTATTCTAATATCTTTTTTTTTCTTTTTAGATTTTATTTATTTATTTTTAGAGAGAGGGGAAGGGAGGGAGACAGAGAGGGAGAGAAACAGCAATGCGTGGTTGCCTCTCACATGGCCCCCACTGGGGACCTGGCCCGCAACCCAGGCATGTGCCCTGACTGGGAATCGAACCGGGACCCTTTGGTTCCCAGCCCACGCTCAATCCACTGAGCTACACCAGCCAGGGCTAATATCTTAAATATTTGTAAATGAGCCAGAGGGCAGTTCACAGTTGAATTGTATATGAAGACTTCTTTAAATTTCTATATCTTCTCCCATTATTTAATTTGAAGTTATTCTTGAATTCTAATTAATCACGTACACTGTTTCTTTGTTGCATTTTATAGTCTAATTTTTAGGTTAGCCAATCAAAAAAGAATTTGCCCTTAAAAGCGTAGAGTTGCCACAGTTTAAACTTAGAGTGATTCTAAAACCATTGTGCTATGCCATGTCCCATAGTTGAGTGAATGTTAGTTACCTCAAAAGGGCCTGCTCGTTTTTTTCTTAAGTGAAAAAAATTCGCTTATTATATTAAATGGAACTATCTTCTGTTGTTCCAGGCAGATCCTGAAAGAGCAGCCATAGTGTTCAAAGTGTTTGTGCCCCAAAGAGCAAGTTCAGAGGTCAAAATACTCTTCAGCTGAGAGGTCTTTGAATATGAAGGCACTAGTCAGAGTGCGCTTCTGGTTTCAGACCAGTAGTTTTAAACATTGGTTGATCACAGGAGACATTTCAGGTTCACTCCTGTCACCTTCGTTTCCTGTTTTATAATACAGTGCAGCTTAGCCCTGTTGCCACCTTGGCCACTACTCACTTCGTCTGGGTGTCTGTAGCTTGCTTACCTCGTACGCAGGAGGGAGGAGGTGAATGAAAGCCTGTTCACGCTCTCACCGTTGGACCGTGACAGTGGGGTGAACACGAAGTTAGAGTTGCTACTTAAAAAGCATTTTATATGGTATTGCATATTAAGGTATAAGTACCAAAAGAATAGAAACCAAGAATTTTAGATACCCTTTTTTCCTTGTGAAATTGACTTGTTTAGGGCTAAGCGCAGTTGAAGATTGACTCTCACCTTGATTCTGAAAGCATATTTAGTCAGGAGAAATGAGTGGTGAGAGTCTTTTGTTTTGTTTAAACATTTTCCTAATTCTACTACTGGGGTTATTTTCCCTTTAAGAGAAAAAAAATCACTATTTTATTGTTACTTCTCCCCCTAATATGATGATCTCATTTTTTGCTTTAAATCAGTTATAGGATATACTTATGGGATATACTAACACTATAAACTAATGTTAAGATTAAAATTAGCTTAGATTGTTTTTCAGTTAGAAGTTTTATCTGTTAGAAGTGATTTGTAAACATGTATCTTGTTAGCTAAAAATCTGTTCAATGAAATTAAAGGAAAATTTACTCTTCAGAACTATAATTTCCACAATTCTGCCACTGTCTTAGTTTAGTTAAGAAAAATAAAACTTTTACTTTGAAGATCTTTACCTGTTGTGAGGTATTCCTTGAATTGTGTTACAAATGAAGTTAATTTTATTGATTTCTCTGTAATGGACTCTGGTAGTTTTTATTAGTTTCTGTTTAAGTCATACTCCTCTAGAGTCCCAAAAGATTGGTCTCATGTTTTTTCCTTTCTAACGTTATGATAGCTTTGAAAATGGAAAGCTTGCCAGCTTGTTAGAAAATACTATGAACTATCATTGAAACATGAAGCCTATATTGACATGTAAATAGATCACACTATGGGAGAGAGGGAAGGGTAATGTTCAAATGTATGGAACTTAAATAATAAACTGAACACACTTCACCTTTTAAGTATTGCTGTCTAAAGCATTCTGCTTTTAAGCCACAAATTCATGAGTCTGCTGTATTACTGGTGATGGCTATATTAAAATTTTATAACTTAGGCTATTATGCTCTTAAGAAATGCAGATTCTTTTAGTTTTGTGTTTTATTCTTATTATGACTTTCTTTTCTTCCCAAGTCTCTCTTGGAAAAGTTCTTGATCCCCAATGCTTCACAAGCAGAGAGCAAAGTCTTCTATTTGAAAATGAAAGGAGACTACTACCGTTACTTGGCTGAGGTTGCTGCTGGGGATGACAAGAAAGGTATGCTGTGTTTCTAGCCTGTTTGTTGAACTTGTATAAAATAACATTATGGAAGTGGTCTCTTTCTGAAGTGTACGCAGGTTTTTTTGTTGTTGCTTTTTTTTTTTAAAGATTTTATTTATTTTTAAAGAGAGGGGAAAGGAGCGAGGAGGAGAGGGAAACAAATATCAATGTGCGAGAGACACATCAATTGGTTGCTTCTTAAGTCCTGAGGCTGTGTATCTGCTGCCTAATGTTGGTATTCTAAAATGTCTGCTTGCAGAAAAGCCAGTTTGTGCACACAAATGTTTCATCATAGTTTTAAGAAACAACGGTCACAGCATTATGTACAGCAGTGCAAAGTGATAAAATATAATACTGAGATGATTATAGAGTCATTTTTGTCTGGACATTGACCAATAGCTAGTATGGTGGTCTGAAAGCAGCTTATTTTTTAAATTAAAGAACTTCATTCCGTTAAGGTTGCTACAGCTTAATATTTTATAGGATATCGTTGGATGTTAAAGATTTGGCTTGAGGGGTAGAGGTGAAATGCAAGTTTTATCAATACATTTTGATGTGTTTTATTACCCAGGGATTGTGGATCAGTCACAACAAGCATACCAAGAAGCTTTTGAAATCAGCAAAAAGGAAATGCAGCCAACACATCCTATCAGATTGGGTCTAGCCCTTAACTTCTCTGTGTTCTATTACGAGATTCTGAACTCCCCGGAGAAAGCCTGCTCTCTTGCAAAGACAGTATGTATTTTACCTGTTATGTGAAAGTACAGCGATCTTTATTATTTGGGCGCTGAAATGTACTTTTTTCCATCATAGGCTTTTGATGAAGCCATTGCTGAACTTGATACATTAAGTGAAGAGTCATACAAAGACAGCACGCTAATAATGCAATTACTGAGAGACAACTTGACAGTAAGTACATAATGGCATCATTAATGGTTAATCTGGTTGGAGAGGTGTTATTGTATAGATTACTACAAGGAATATTTTTGGTCTTTTTTTTTTTTTTTTAATACAAGATCCTATCTGCTGTTAAGACTGGCAGGAAAAAAAACACCTTACACATAGAAACTGAAATATTAGACCAGGAACTAAAAATGTACAGTTTCATTACTTAAATATATGTTGTTAAAATAATTTTGTACGGATTTGGTTCCTGGTAAGGGTACATACCTAAGTTGCAGATTTGATCCCTGGTTGGAGCCTGTACAGGAAACAGCCAATCAGTGTTTCTCTTTCTCTCTCCCCTTTCCTCTCTCTAAAAATCAATAAACATATCATATGTGCCAGATAAATGGCTAGGAATGGAGATTACATAGTGTAGGGCTTACTGGTTTTTATTTGCTTTTTCTCTTGGGTACTATAAATTATTTTACACGTTTCACTTCCAGTTTTATTCTTGTCCACTGCCAATTTCCTGAACTAGTTCTACATTCTAGTGTCAAATGTTCTCCACAGAGAGTTCTTAAGCAGTGTTGTATACTTGGTTATTATTACTAAACACTTAATATTTTAGAAAGTTTAATTAGGGAGCTACCTACAAACTTGTGAGATTTTTATTTTAATCAAGAAAACAAACCATGATTTCTTAAAAAATGAAACTTTTTATATCAAATAAAAGAAGCACTTCAATTTGCTAGCTAATTTTAAAAATAGTTTTTTGTATTTTCCTTGTTTGAAGTGATGAGATAATTGTCGTTCTAAAAGTTAGAACCTGAGACCTAGTTACTATGTTGTATTATCATCACTTTTTGAGAGGGCCTGAGCTGAAATATACTTTCAGCTGAATTTGGGTATCAGTATAGCATAAAGAGCATTTGATCACAAATGAGTGAGAAGAAAACTTAAGGTTCTGATTCTGTCTCTGTTTACTGTATGTCTTCTCTGTGCGCTTTGATAGTATCATCTCTTATCAGTATAGATTGATTTGATCTGTTATCTATCAAGTAAAGAATTTTTTCCCAAACTCCCTAGTACTTCAGTTGGGATCTCATTGACCAGATATTGTCAACATTAACTCTAGGAAGAATATCTTGTACCAAATTTTTTCATGTTTATAGGTAAAAAGAATCTTCTTGAAGGTTACACCTGGAAAGAGATACTAGAAGACAGTCTCATTTTATCTTACACAATTCCCTCTTTAGTGGGAGCCCACAGGCTTCCAGAAGTCAGTTAACTAACTTGGACCTTGGAAGACGTCTCCTTCCCAGGCCAGACATATGTTTGGTTAATAAATAAAACCAGTGGGTGATTTGGGAAGTAGAAGAATATTGAGACTTTTTCCACTTAGTTTTTCAATGTATAAGCAATATAAAATTTAAAGTTGTCTTGAATCAATTTTTATAATTGCCTCTAAAACTATATAATGATAAGACTTATAAAATTAATATTTGAAGCAGCTTAAATCATTTTTTAACCTGCTGGAAATTCTGTTAACATGAAAAAATTAATCAGATCCATAATTCTACCAATATGGGACAATTCAGTTTTTACGTCTTAAAAGATTTGGTTCTGACCATACTTGTTTGTGTACAATTATTTATTTTAAGTCAGACAAATTCATAAAAGTGTATTTTTCTAAGCTAAAAATACTAGAAGAGCTAACTTTGTATTTTAGTTCAGCATCCTGGCTCTTTAATTTCATGAAGTGTGGGATTCTCTTTGGAGTGGGAATCTGAGTTCTACCAGGGGAAAGCATCTTGAACATAGGCCAGATTGGATGATTCTGGCTTCATTGCACTAAACTTGTACATCCGTCTCTCGTTGGAGCTTTTCAGGACAGTCTACTATTCTGATAACGTCTACTTTACTTTCTGTGAATAACCCAGAGTTTCCTGTATTTGATTTTGTTATTTGAAGACATCTCTGCTTACCATGCTTACAAATTAATTAGGGGAAAAAATAAATGTATTAGGTTGAGGTGTTTGTATCTTGAAATTATCTTCAGTACTGCTTTTTTTTTTTTTTTTTTTTTTTTTTTTTTTTTTTTTTTTTTTTTTTTTTTTTTTTTTTTTTTTTTTTTTTTTTTTTTTTTTTTTTTTTTTTTTTTTTTTTTTTTTTTTTTTTTTTTTTTTTTTTTAAGAAATCCTTTTAACAAAAACCATGATTGCATTCTGGTACCTTGGTATAATTATTCAGATTGTTTTTTTCCCCAAACTGAAACATGCTGAAAAATTATTTCTTGTCTTCTTTCTTTCCTCCCCCCCCCTTTTTTTTTTTTACCAGTTGTGGACATCGGATACCCAAGGAGACGAAGCCGAAGCAGGAGAAGGAGGAGAAAATTAACCGGCCTTCAAACTTTTGTCTGCCTCATTTTAAAATTTACACAGTAGACCATTTGTCATCCATGCTGTCCCACAAATAGTTTTTTGTTTACGATTTATGACAGGTTTATGTTACTTCTATTTGAATTTCTATATTTCCCACGTGGTTTTTATGTTTAATATTAGGGGAGTAGAGCCAGTTAATATTTAGGGAGTTGTTTTCATCTTGAGGTGGCCCATATGGGGATGTGGAATTTTTATACAAGTCATAAGTGTTTGGCATAGTACTTTTGGTACATGGTGGCTTCACAAGAGCCAGTGCTGAAACTGCTTCCATGTTATCTAAGCAAAGGAAACTGCCTACATATTGGTTTGTTCTGGTGGGGAATAAAAGGGATCATTGGTTCTAGTCACAGGTGCGGTTGTTGTGGGTACTTAAAAGTTTTGGAGCACTTAGAGGGCTGTAGTAGAAATGGCTGTCCCATGGATGATACATGTTGAACCATGTGTGTATCTGTGGAACACTCAATCTGTGGAACACCTGTAACTACAGCTGCAGAAGTGTTCCTTTAGTTGTGACCCAACGTACTCCGGATAAGGGCAGAAACGGTTCACATTCCATTATTTGTAAAGTTACCTGCTGTTTGCTTTCATTATTTTTGCTACACTCATTTTATTTGTATTTAAATGTTTTAGGCAACCGAAGAACAAATGTACAA
>PVJI01000371.1:113690-277636 GCA_004026765.1 Micronycteris hirsuta
TTTTTTTTTTTGTTTGTTGGTTTTGTTTTTTTGTTTTTGGTTTTGGTTTTGTTTTGGTTTTTTGATACTTGCCTAACATGCATGTGCTGTAAAAATAGTTAACAGGGAAATAACTTGAGATGATGGCTAGCTTTGTTAATGTCTTATGAAATTTTCATGAACAATCTAAGCATAATTGTTAAGAACACGTGTATTAAGTTCATGTAAGTGGAATAAAAGTTTTATGAATGGACTTTTCAACTACTTCTCTACAGCTTTTCATGTAAATTAGTCTTTTGGTTCTAAAACTTCTCTCAAGGAAATCGTACATTTTTGGAAATTTATTCCTTATTCCCTCTTGGCAGCTAATGGGCTTTACCAAGTTTAAATACAAAGTTTATCATAACAACAAAATACTCCTACTAGAACTACTGTTCCCAACTGCATCCCATGCTTCCCATCCCCCAACCTCCTGGGGAAAAAGACAGTTTTTGTTTTTGTTTTGTTTTTAAGAGGTGGGATTGATTGAATTTAGAAAAAAGGTAATGTGTTTGTTCCATTTAAAATTTTAGTACATGGCTTTTTCTAACTTCAGAAGTCACAATGTTCTTGGCCCATCGTGATGCTGGGTAGCGTTAACTGTAAGTTTTGTGCTTCCAAATCACTTTTGTTTCTGAGAATTTCTTGATACTCTTATAGCCTGCCTTTCTGTTTGTCAGGTGCACAGGATTACCTTTGTTAGCCTTTTGTCTTGTCAGCAACCATTCCTACTTGGTGGCCATATATTTGGGGGAAAAGGCCGCATGATCTTTCTGGCTCCACTCAATGTCTAAGGATACCCTACTTCCTTTGCTTGCATCCCACAAACTATTCCCTCACCCTATTTACTGCAGCAAGTCTCCTTAGTTGATGAGGTTGTGTTACCTCCCTGTAAAACTCTAGCATCCTGAAAGGTCTGTCATTGGCTGCTTTAAAATCCTCCTTTTTCCTCTCTTCTTTAAATAACGGGGCTAAGTTATACCCAAAGCTCACCCTACAGACTATTTCCTCAGTACCTTGCAAAAACACCAAACAAAAATGCCATTTTAAAAGAGGTGTATTTTTTTTTCTTTTAGAATGTAAGCTCCTCAAGAGCAGGGACAATGTTTTCTTGTATGTTCTATTGTGCCTAGTACACTGTAAATGCTCAATAAATATTGATGATGGGAGGCAGTGAGTCTTGATAATAAGGGTGAGAAACCAAAATCCCAAATACTATTTTGTTGCTTGTTTTATTATGACTTCAGATCAATTGGGAAATATCAGCCCTTTAGGACAATTGTCTCAAATATTACATTCAAATAAAAGTGCAATGGAGGCCTTGGGGTCTTCCTTTTCAAGGAGAAAATAACTCATGCATTTGGGACAACATCATAATGCATCTTCACTCGCAGCTCTTTTTTTTTTTTTTTTTTTTTTTTTTTGATTTCTTCTGACTCCCAGGCCAAGGGCATGAAATAATCCATAGTTTAGGAGAAGTAAGCTAGACTGAGGAGAGTGATCTCATTCAAGTAAATTATAAGTAAAATCTGAACCTTGTCACGTTCGCCTATTTTGTGTGTGTCGGTCATCTGCTAAACTCGTTTGATTCTGAAATGAATTGTGATAATACTTCATTGATAATAGGTGTTCATATGTTTCTACGTAGTAGTTCCCAATAGATGATTCCAACCTGGAATTTTTTTTGCCTTGGATTTGAAAAATAAAATTTTTGTAATTTATTTCTTTAATTGTCCCAAATTCAGGCTTCATGTCTGTTTTTGTCAATATAACATGTAGCTTTAGCAGTTTGGAGAATTCAACAATATTTGTGTGTGTGTGTAGCATTGGAATTGTTAAGAAATGCATATGTATACTCACTTAATAGAGTTGTTGTTTGAGAGTTAGAGCAGCAGTGTGATCAGCTGAAAGTATGACTTTGTTGCAGCCCTAGCCTAGGTCTTGGCTTTTTTAATAGCTGTTACTTTGTGCTATAAAGATCATGGAAATGTGGGGGATGGGGTGGTAAAATAGAGGATTAAAAGTTGTCAAGTGGTTTAACTATAGGGGTTCAACTTTTTTTCCTTCCTGTCTTCCCTCCAAAATAGTCATCAATCCTGCCATGGCCCAAAGCCTATTTTAAAATTACTCAAGGTCAGTTTGGAGCCTACAGTCTTAGATTATTTGTGATACACCTCAACTTGAGAGTGAAACCTGGATTCGGTAGTTTGGGAACTCTGTCAGTGGTGAGATGTTTAAAAATCTTTCACAGACTGGATGCAGATCCAAGGAGTTTAGAGGTTTTCTCCAGCAGTGGCATCATTTAAATGGAGATCATTAAATCTCCCCTTAGGGGAGAATGGTGCTTTATTTGGATGCAGGTATGTCATAGTGGAGCCCCTGTGTGAGAGCTTGCACTGGGTTAGGGACTTTCCTAATGGGTGCTGTGTGCCCAGAAGTAGTCTTACGTGTTCCTGTGGGTGACCCACCTTGTGGCATCTCCGGGCCACACGTTAAATTGCGACATGTAATCACGAAAGAAATCTCAGTGTTTAAGTAAATTTACAGTTTTGTGTTGGGCTTCATTCATAGGCATCCTGGGCCGTGGGGGGGACACCCCTGCTGGGGAAAGGTCAGACCTTCCGTAGCTCTCTCATATTCTGTCATACCATGTAGGAAAGTACTGTGGTAGAATGGAAGTATCTAGTCTTAAATTGGTGGCTGAGACTGGGAGCCTATAAAATGGCCAGATTTGGATACTTTTCTAAATGTGAAATTACATCAATGAAATAATTTTGTTATCTTTATAGTGTGTCTTACAGCAGTCAAAATCTCATTGGTTAATTCCAGCTCTTTTAAGAGACTAGTAACCTAAAATTAAGATATTTCTGGGTCTAGGTCGGTATATAAAGAAACTTCACAGCAGGCCTCTAAGGAGGATGGGTACTCTGATGACAAAATGGTGTTCACGAATCCATCACAATAGATAGGCTTTAAAAACCGGAAATTACCTTAAAGGTGTGTGTACGTCCAAATCTGCTTACACTACTCGCCTGGATCCTTTAAAGGCTACGTTATATACGACTCAACCCCTACATACTTCAGAATTTGGAAAAAGGCCAACTCTTAGGATAAATAAGGAATAAATCATACCCTAAGCTAAGGTATAATGGTCATTTGGATAAAATTACAATGTAGAGGAAAGATTTGTTTTTGCTTTTCCTGAAGTTTATACTAGATGTCAGAAGACTGCCATCTGGCTTTAGACTAGGCTGGAAAGCTATAATAGGTTCAAAATGGGAAACGAGTCTTAACAGTCCAGCCAAAAGCGCAGGTCCAAGAGTAGAGAGAAGTTGGCAAAAATCAAAAAGTTCAAGATGCTGTGCTGACGAGAAAGCAGCTTCGGGAAGTTACGGGTGGGGAGTCATTTGGTAAAATTACCTTGCAGGACAGCTGAGCAGTACCTTCAATTGCAAAAGTACGTGCCCCTGTGACCCAGAAGTCCAACTTTTAGCAGGCATCCTGCGTGTATACTCACAAGTATTTGGTGTAGCTTTGTTAAATAGTGTGTGCTTGGAAAGCACAGCTCCATCAGTGAACACTACACAGCCATAAAAAGAGAGGAAGCTCTTTGTAGTATGAAAAACCTACAAAATATTGAGAAGAATCCAATCGAGGAACTGTCAGTATGCCAATTATCTGAAAGAATATACAAGAAACATTTGGTTGTCTCGGAAGAACTGGATGGTTGGGGGATAGAAGTGGGAGGCTTATCCTTTTGAATTGCAGCCTAAGTTTATAAATTAGAAGTGGATAAAACCAGTTTTGGAAAAATGGTATCAAGCATTTGCTGTGATTCATTGGAAAGATCAGACCTCAGTCTTAGGAAAGTCATTACTTATGTCATCTCTAGCACCTCAGAATCCAGTGTCTGTTTTCAAAGACTTAACCCTGAAGAAAGAGAAGTCCATTGGGGATTTATCCATTCAAGTCTCAAATGACTAATAGTGGATTTTTATGGTAAACACACAATGAAATAAATACCTAAGACAATTCCTTCTCACGTTGAACACACACCCTCCAGCCACACTTGGACAATTAGCTAGTAACCGCATGGATCAAGTCCTTTCTAAAGCATCTGGACAGACTAAAAATCCAAGTTTACCCTATGTGCCTGTGTTTGTGGGGAGCAGTACTATGGAAATCTTTTCCATCTGTGCAGCACTTGGAAGTTTTAAGCTGTTTTCACAATCGGGAACTTTTTTTTTTTAGGATTTATTTTTAGAGAGGGGAAGGAGAAAGAGAGGGAGAGAAACAGCAATGTGTGGTTGCCTCTCACATGGCCCTCACTGGGGACCCAGCCTGCAACCCAGGAATGTGACCCGACTGGGAATCGAACCGGGACTGCTTGGTTTCCAGCCCGCGCTCAATCCACTGAGCTACACCAGCCAGGCCACAATCAGGAACTTTGCACAACCACCCTGTGAGGTTAATGGCACTGAAATTAGTCTCCCATTTTGTTGACATTGAAGAAACTTTAGGCAAGGTGATTGGTGTGCCCCAAATTTGACATCCAGACTGGCCAAGCAGAGCTGGACCCTGGATTCAAAGGGGGCAAGCAGGCCAGATGACGGGAATGGCCTGAACAAGGAAGGTGTGTCTGGAGAAACCCAAGGTTTGTACATGGAAGCAAAGATGGGCATGCAGAGGGCTGGGAACAGACCCAGAAGACAGGTAGATTGTTCCAACAGGAGTGACAAATGTCCTGAACTCCAGGGAGGGAAGGGTCCACGTTCTACAGTGTAAGGGGAGAGGGAGCACAGCATTTCAGGCAGTTCGATCATACAGGGCCCTGAGGCATGAGCTGCTTCCGTGAACAATAGCCGAGGATGCCTGTTCTCCCTTTCATACTCATACGTATAGGCAGACCTCAACGATCGAGGGTTTGGTTCCAGACCATCACAGTCAAGTGGGTACTGCAACAAGGCGAGTTGTAATCATTTTGCTGGTAGAGGGTCTTACCTTCAATTTGTTAAAAAATATCTGAGACACAATAGAACGAGGTCTGCCAGCATTAAATTAGACTACTCTTAAAGACACAAAGGAAGTATTAATGCTCCCCACTTGGTAGGGATTTCATGCAGCAATCGGGGAGACATTTTGTACCCTTCCTAGAAACTCACGAATTATGCCACTAGTGGTTCTCTACTGCCCTCATATTTCAGCCACAAGGGTGTGGTTTGATGGGACAAATGGAACTGGCCTGAATGAAAGAGTTCCAATGTGACAGAAGAGCTCAGCCCCTGTTCCTCTCCCACTCCTCATTATAGCAGAAGGCTCCAGTCAGGGTGACTGACCAGGAGGAGAGGGAGCCCTGCTTCACAAGCTCCTGGCCATTCTGCTCTGAGATGTCAGGAGAAAGGACTGTCACCTGCCAGGCATAAGCACTGGAGCAGGGAGTGATTTGCATCCATTACTAGTTCATTGAACTGTCCAGTCTCAGGGTTGAGGAAACTGCCTAATTCAATTTACCCATTATGTAAGAAACACACATTCATTCATTCATCCATTGATTGATCCATTCAGCATCTCGTGAGTAGCTGCTCTGGGCCAGATCACTGGAGAAGCTAAAATAAAAGGCACAAGACCTCATAGTCTGATCGATATTCAAGCAGAACTACTATTAAACAATATAGTAAGATAAACAGGAGCACAGAGGAGGTGGTCCTAAGCCTTTACATGTAATATTTCTTCTAGGTGGTCATTTGGCCTCCGCCTGGGCCTCCAGGGACCTGTGTGTGTCTGTCTTCGGAGGTTGCCCATTGATATTCAGGAAATTCCATCTTAAGATGGTCTCTCCTTTTACAGACAGAAACTCGACTCACAGGTCCTGGATTTGGGCACCAGCAGTTCAGGTGTCTCCGGTTATTTAGTTTTTGGGTCCTTAAGGACATACATCTTTTGGGGCTGGGGAAGGGCATATCCAGGTTTGTTTCTTCTCATTGACTTAAGAGGAATATCCACACCCTAATCCCTTTTCTTAATCTAAGGCTCCAGTGACTCAACTACAGAAACCAAGACTTAGTTACAACTCCTTAAGTGAGCAGTGTGTAGTTTCTCTTCTGTGACACTCTGGCTCCTAATTGTCTTCACAATCTCTTAGGGATCCTCAAAAGGGAGTGAATTCCTTTATCTTCTACTGCTTAAAATTAAACTATAGAACTCCATGAAGCAAAAGCTCCCTTCCCCAACTCCACATACACTTTTAGGCCAAAGGAAGATAATTGACCTCAAAGCATCCCTGCCTTAACTCTTACCTGCCCACCGGCCGAGGGGAGCAGTCACTTCTCGGTTGGGTAAGCAGCCCCATGTTCAACAACACTGTACAGATGGAAAGAACAGGAAGAAGACTCAGAAGTGCCTGAAAGCTTCCAAGAGTGGGGTGCTGCTTTCCCCAGAGATGCTGTTCAAGGAGTAGTTCAGAGAGTGATGGCACATCCATGACGGAAAGAACCTCAGAGATCTTCAAGTTCAACCCTTTCATTTTGCAAATGAAGAAATTGAGAAACCAAGAATGGAGGTGCTTTGCTTTAGGTGATGCAGCTGGTGAGTGGAGCGGGGGAGGGAAGTGTCCGAAGGTGAGGTAAGGATTTCCTGAGCGTGAAATACACTTTCAGGTATATCCCCGCTCCCCCTAGACCTGCGACTGTCCCTGGAGAGACAGCTGCCTCCCAGCTCACACAAGAACCCTGGATGGCGCGAGCTGCCGTTACATGTTGGCCATATTGTTTCACTTGTAAAGATGGAGTCAAGCCTGCCCCTTCCAATCCCGGACCCACTGCCACCTGCATCAAAAACTTGAAATGTGGTTGGTCCCTGCTGAGATGTGCTCGATTTCCAAGGTTTAGCATGAAAAAAAGAATGTAAAATATCTCATTGATGTTGCTTTTATCTTAATTTCATGTAGAACTAATACTATTGGGGGCATATAGAGTTAAAAAAAACATTTTTTAAAATTTATTTTTTAATGTGACTACTAGAAAATTTTAAATTATGCACGTGGCTCCCATTCTATTTCTGTCAGTGCTGGTAAAGCCACAACTCTCAGACAAATATGAAGTGAACATGGTCAAGGAGTTTTAAAAAACTCATTAATTAAGGAGGGAACCAGTACAATATTGTGACCCATGCAAACGAATGTGAGACGCCAAGGTGATTTAACAACAAAAGATTAGGATGCAATTTACTGGGTTAGATACAAAACCAGTTTAATCCAACAGGCCATAAATCTTAAAGCTTGTTTGTTGAACTCAGTAGATATTTGCACGCCTACTAGACAAAAATCTACAACTTAACAAGAAGCTTCACAATCTGGGACTTTTAGTCAATAAGAAACACTGAGACATACTAAAATAAACGCATTTCACTGGACCAGGGCCGTGCAATAGAAATATAGTGCAAACTGCATACGTAATTTAAATTTTTTGAGTAGCCACATTGAAGAAAAGAAATTTTAATAATATGTTTTATTTACCTTACTATATCCAAAATATTATTTCAACATGTAATCAACCTAAAAATTATTAATAAGTTATGTTACCTTGCTGCCGTATTAGTCCTTGAAATCCAGTGTAGACTTCCCACGTACAACACATTTCAGTTCAGACTGGCCGTATTTCATGAGCTCAGTAGCCACTTGTGGCTAGTGGCTATTGTATTGAGCAGCACAATTCTAGACAATTCCTGGGTGGCCTTTCACGTGGTATGATATTGAAAGAATGTTCTGTCCACCTTACTTGCCTTATTTTTAAGTACTGGATGGCTTTGTTTTGTTTTTCTGACAGTACCCGGAGCTTCATATAAAGGAGCTGGGCTCGGGGGATGTTTGGAATGGAAAATTCATGGGGTGCATTCGCATGTGGGCCATGCGGCCAGAGCCTCAGCACCGAACACTCACAAGGTATTTTGGGTGGTTGAATAAGACGATGTACATGACAGCAGCACCATGTCTGGCACATAGGAAATGCTTGGTATCAGTTCCTCTCCCCCACCCACCTTCCCACGGCTGCAGTTAGCCCAGCCCCTCCCAATGAGAGAGTCACTCCCGTGACTCATCTGTACACACGGAATGGCAGTGACTCGCCCCAGCCAGGCTAAAGTATTGCCAGCTGAGAAACACTTTTCAGAAACTTCCCACGTTTTTAGTGCTTACTCATCTGCAGACTCAGCCTGCAGTGGGGCTCAAACACTCTGCCGCCTCCTCCTTATTCGCAGAAAGGCTGGGAAAGGGAAGAGCGGCTTCTAAACACCCTCAGGCCGATCAAGTCCCCTACCCAAGCAGCCACCAGAAGGGACAACTGTGCTCTCCACTCCACAGGTGGCCGGGAGATGAAACCCAACCCTGGCCAACCCCCATGGAGCCTACACTTCCCGCCAGTCTTAGTTCATTTGGTGAAGGATGAAGTGACCTCATGGAAGGCTGTTAAGCAAGGGTCACACCCTTCAGTAAAAACGCACACACACACACAAGGAGCTTTTATAATAAAGGCAGGCCTGACATCCAGGCATTTCTGCCATTCCAGCTGTTCACACCTGTTGCCTGTTCTGATTGGCTGGTGCCCATGCCATACCAGTTAAATGTTGTTACTTAAATAAGTACCTCTGAATGAGGTGGCCTTTCCTGGGCCTCTCAAAGTGCCTCCATTGCTTCATGAACTTTACATTTCCAGGCTACTTTCCTGCTGGGCAGGCTCTGACCCCTTTCCATGGCTCTTCCTCTTTCTTCACCAACAGATTAAAAACCAGTGAATTAAAAACATAGATAAATAAGCCCTGGCTGGTGTAGCTCAGTGGATTGAGCGCGGGATGGGAACCAAAGGGTCCCGGTTCAATTCCCAGTCAGGGTACATGCCTGGGTTGCAGGCCAGGTCCCCAGTGAGGGCCATGTGAGGAGCAACCATACATTGCTGTTTCTCTCCCTCTCTGTCTCCCTCCTTCCCCCTCTCTCTAAAAATAAATAAAATCTTAAAAAAAAAAAACATAGATAAATAATAAAAACCAACCAACCAACCACTCCCGTGTAACTTGCCTGGCCCACAGAATCCCGGGAAGAGGGAGCTCCAGATATGCTGTCACTCTGCTGATTGGACCAGAGAGGGTCGCCTGAGCCCCAAACAGCCTGGGGGCCTGGACTGAAGAACTGAGCTGGGTCCATCAGATTGCTGTTTCTTTCTAGCGTTTGAACTCAGACTGTAAATTGTGGCCAGGTAGTGATAAAACAAAGAAAAACAAAAATGCTTTATCTGGATTCTAGGCTGGGGGTCCATGACAGCGTTTTGAGGTCTTTCACAAACTGAGGAGCAAGCAGAAGAAGGTGATCTCCAGAGGAAAAGGAAGAGACACATATTGGGAATCAGAAATGAGAGAGACAGAGACAGAGGGGGTCAGGGAAGGGAGTGAGGGCAGAGGAAGGGAAGGAAATGACCGGGAGCTACTGTGGCTTCTCTAGTCTTTCCAGGGTCCTGTTCAGTTCGATGACCCTGGACTACACAACTCATTTCCCGAGCTTGGGTTCCATGACAGTCCTCAATTCTGACAGTAAAAACTTCTCTTTCACTTTAACTACTTTGAAGAGATTTCTGTTCCTTGAAGCCAAAAATGCCTTGCCTAGAATATTTTTCTTTGAGACTCAGATTGCACCTTCTTTTGAGAGGAACACTCTCTAGCCCTGCCCCATGCTGCCGGTGGGCCCCCTGAGCCCTGGTATTGGGTTGGCTGGGACATCCACTTAGTTTTTTTCCATAAAAGACACATTTTTCTTTTTCACCAATAACTTCATTGATTTGGATATTTTGAGTATGTTGGCCATCTCCCGCTATTGGCTTCTAGTGGGCAGAGGCCAGGCGTGCTGCTAAACATCTTCCCATGCATAAGACAGCCCCACAGCCAAGAATTATTTGGCCAAAATGTCAAGAGTACCAAGAAACTTTACAAACCACTTTTGGCATGTTAGATCAGTCACAGCACCTTCTCCATACACTGCACACAACTTTTTTTGTGTTTGAGTTGCATTTTTACCTTTCTTGAAATAATAAAGTATAATACGCTGAAAAGGTCACATCTTTTCTTCCATCTTCAATGTTAAAATGCAAAAAAATTCACCAATTTTGACAAGTTTTTAAAAATGTGCACTGATATGATAACTGTCACAATACAATGACAAAATGTTTTTGAATAAAGTTAAAGACAACTAAGCACTACTAAAGCCATCATAAGAAAAAAAGTAAATGAACTTTTTGGCCAATCCAGTATAACCCCCGCTGCAGCCCTCACTTTCACTGCAATTGGCTGTCTCGCTCTCCTGGTTCTAGGCTCCTCCAGGGCAGGGCTCACTAAGTATTGTTGCCTCATATATGATTGTTGATTGAGAGAATTAAGTGTACCTAGTGTTTCCAACCTTCAGTAAAGATTCCTTACCTTTGCACAGCTTTTATAGTTTATAAAAACTATAAAAGTTGCATTGGGATTGATCATCCCCGTGCTGATGATCTGACCAACATAATGATGTTTGTAGTCTTGTTAGAATGATTCGTATTTACAACTGGCAGCTGGGAAGGGCTTCTGGGGCTGCTCCTCCCTGGACAGAAGTGGGCATTAGAGAATTCAGTGACTTGCCTGATGTCGCACAGTTGGTGACGTGACCAGGACTGTAAGTTGGGTCCCCTGACCCTGAAATGGGGCATTTCCTGTATTCATAATCTGTATCCTTGTATCTCCATTTTTATGAAATGAATTGTGGCGATCCCCCCACTGCCAAATGCTAAGACAATCCTTGAAGATGGCTTTTAGTCCCACCTCTGAGATCCCTCGCCTTGCTCCAGGGACTGATTGGCGAATCTAGGGCAAGTTTTAAAGGACACTGGCTCTCCAGGAAGTAGGGCAGCACTGCCTCCTCACAGCTTTGCACCAGTGCTTGGTTCCCTGATGGCTCCCTTGTCCACAAAACCATAAAAGTCAGGCCTCTGAGCTTCACGGTGTCCTCATTCCCCAGAATTCCTCCTCAACCCGCCCATTGCGTTGCCAAAGTCTTCCCAGTGAGCCTCACCCCGCTCACCATTTCTCAGCACGCCCAGGATGCTAAACGAAACACATCAGCTCCAGAAGCGAACTCCATTTCTTCCCTGCTCCTCGCAGCTACTTTTCTCCCCCAAAGCCTAATGTGTGGGGTATCTGTTCCTCAAAATGTTACCCTTTAATCAATGCTCCTAATAAGAGAACAGTTCTCTGCAGAATTTTCAGTGGAATCCCAAAATTCTCAGTGTTCACATTAGTGCATTTTTCCTCTAACATATAAGATACTTAGACTACTAGGAATATATACATTTATATATTTATAAATAGATATAAACATTTGTATAAATATGTTTAAATAGCCCTGGCTGGTGTAGCTCAGTGGATTGAGCGCAGGCTGGGACCCAAAGAGTCCTGGTTCGATTCCCAGTGAGGGCACATGCCTGGGTTGCAGGCCATGTCCCTAGTGAGGGCCATGTGAGAGGCAACCACACATTGCTGTTTCTCTCCTTCTTTCTCCCTCCCTTCCCCTTTCTCTAAAAATAAATAAATAAAATCTTTAAATATATATATATGTTTAAATATTTAAAGATATAATATGTATGAGTAAATATTTAAATATATAAATATACATTTATGAATATAAAATCAGCCCTAGCTGGTGTGACTCACTGGATTGAGTGCTGGCCTGAGAACCAAAGGATCGCCAGTTCAATTCCCAATTAGGGCACATAGCTGGGTTGCAGGCCAGGTACCCAGTAGGGAGCGTGTGAGAGGCAACCACACATTGATGTTTCTCTCCCTCTCTTTCTCCCTCCCTTCCCCTTTGTCTAAAAATAAATAAATAAAATATTTTTAAAATATAAAATAAAATCAATATTTTGGGTACATCCCAATAATTAACATGATGAAAATCATTTTAGCATTTTGGTAAAACTGAGAAAGCTATTGAGTTTGTTAAAGAAAATGGCTCATTCTCTTATTCTGAGCTCAGTCCTATGTGACAAGCTAGCACCTGTTATTTTTGACAATTGCAAAATGTTCTTTGAAGCCCCATATGAGGGAGAATCCCCAAATTATGATACTTTTTCATGCTTCACAAGAGCAACTAGCTTTATTTTATTTTAATGTGAAATTCACATGACAGGAAGTTAATCATTTTAAAGTGAACAATTCGGGGACATTTGGTTCACTCACTGTGTTGTGAAACCAACATCTCTATATAGTTCCAAAACATTTTCATCACCATGAAAGGAAATCCTATACTTATTGAGCAGTCAGTCCCTAGTTTCCATTCCCTCTAGCTCCTGGCAATCACCAATCTCCTTTGTCTATGGATTTACCTATTCTCTGCATATTCATATACATAGAGTTATTAAATATGAGACCTTTTGTGTCTGGCATTTTTCACTTAGCATTATGTTTTCAAGGTTCGTCCACCTTGTAGCATGTATCAGCACTTCATTCCTTTTCACAGCTGCATAATATTCCATGATACAGTTGTACAGAGCCTGCATCAACTCAAAGGGAGGGAAAATGATTCCCACCCATCTATGTCAGAGAATCTGTGGCCATTCTGAAAACACCACAATAAGTAAAATGAAATCCTTTTTTTCTCTTGCACTTTTTTGGGGGAGCAGGTGTTGAATATAGCTAGTTGAATTTGCACAACCTCAATGTGACTAAGTGGTTCTCCACTCTTCTGCTACTTGTGGCTTCTGCGCATTGAGGGCCTCCCATAAGCCAGGCACCGGCATTATTTCTCATAATCACAGTGCCTGGAAGTAGAGATTCCATTATGCCCATTTCACAAGGGAGACTCAGAGAAATTAAGGAACTTGTCCAATGACCAGGAGCTATCTATCACCAAGCCCCTCACCTCCACCTTGTCACACTGCTTCTAGATCTGCATTCTCTTCTTGGCCCCTGTCTTAGTTCATTTGGGGTGCTGTCACAAAATGCCAAAGACTGAGTAGTTTATAAACACCAGATATTTACTTACCAGAGTTCTGGAGGCTTGGGGTCCAAGATCAGGGTGCTGGCATAGTCAGGTGACGGCAGTCTTCTGGGTTGCAGACTTCCCCTTGCATCTTCACATGGCCAAGGGGGGCTAGGGAGCTCTGTGGAGTCTCTTTGGCACTAATTCCAGTCGTGAGGGCTCCACCTTCGTGTCCCATGCACATCCTAATACCATTACATTAGGCGTTAGAGTTCTGTTGAATACAAAGGAATTTGGAGCGGTGGGAGATGGGGATGACAGGAACATTAAGACCATAGCAACTCTTACTCTTCCTGGTTGTATAATCTTGGGGAGTGTCCTATCTAGATGACAAATCTCACTGTGTCCCTTTCCTGAATGGTCATTCAGCACCTTAATAACCAACCTCAGCCCAACCTCCTCTTCTGTTCTTTCCTGTTGTGAGGTGTGCAACCCATCAATAATTAACTGCTTCTGGTTGACAGGATATTCAGGGTCCCTTAGTGCCTCTGTGCCTTTGCACATACTCTTCCCTTTCACTGGAATGCCCTCCTTATTTTTCTACTTGACGTATACCTATTTATCCTTCACGTCTTAGATCTCTGTGAAGGCATCCTGATTGCCCCATGTAGACAGCGGAACTCCTTCCTGCGGGTCTCACGGTGCCCACTACAGTTTTGGCTGGTGGGCAGGGCCCCGGCCTTCCCTTTTTTGCATCTCTAGCACTTAGTTCCACATCTGGCCCTTAGCCTGCAGACTGGCTCCTGAAATGAAGCTGTACTCTCCGCCCACCCACCCTCCCCTCTGGGCAGGAATCCAGACAAGCAGGGAGGTCTGGAGCCAGGACCGCAGGAAGCAACTCCGAAAGGCAGGGTTTGCAGGGGCTCACCAGAGGGGGCCAGGGTCAGAGTTACCCGGTTCTCTTATGCTGAGATGCCAGTCGCACAATATTTTCTCCTTTCTCTGGTAAGGAAAAAAATTCTCTAGAATTCTATTACTCCATTTTGGGGCCATTCCTTCCTTTTTGCCTCTCTCTGTTCAGTACTTGCTTCGTCTCCTCCTTGCTCGACCCCTGGATGAGGAACGTGGACCACGTTGGAGGTTGTGAGGGAGACAGCGAGGAGAAGTCATAGAACGAGCAACAAAATCTTACATATTTTTACCCAAAGAAATTTTTTTGTTCTCTTGGAATCCACCCCCCCCAACCCCACAAAAAAATCCCCAGCACACTGAAGTCATCACCTCATTGCTTTACTTGGGGACCTTCCCCTTTCTGGGGAAAACTTCCTGGGGTGGGGCTGTGGTTCAATGCTCAACTTGCATGAGGTTTAGCCACTGAGTCAACAGCAAAGAGAGCGTGGCTGTGTCCACAGAATAGGTGAGCAGTAGCTGGGAAAAGAGTGTCCAGGAAACCTGAAGACAAAATTAGTTACAGAAAAGCCTTTCATCAGCGATCCCCTTACCAGGGTCCTTACTGTCTGTTGGGGGAATAACTAGGCCCCCCAGTGCCATACCCGCTTCAGTCGAGTTGGGGGGTCAATAAAACCATAAGAAATCCTTTTTCTCAAGATTATCTCACATCAAGTAAAAAGATGAAAACTTATAAAAATATTGCATTTTTGTGCCATTCATTAACTTGTTGATTCTACTCTCTATTCGACAAATATCAGTTGAGCACCTTTCACATTCCGGGCAGTGTCGCTGACCCCCAGGTTTTCACCCATGCACGACATAGACTTTACCTGCCTTGTGGAACTTCCAGGAAAAATAGTTATCACTACACGTCACATGTGCTTCCCACCTGCCTGGTTTCCGCCTGCCTGTCTTGAATCAGAGAGCTGAAGAGCTTAGAAATACCTAGTTCAAGCACGTGTTTTACAGATGAGGGAAGAAAGTTCTGTGCAATTGTTCTAAGGGGCATCCATCAGTTGCCTCTCACATACCCCCAACATTGCCCTCCCCAGGTGCAGATGTGAGCTGACTTCTGAGAATGTACATATTGAGGAGAGGATAGACCTCTAATTAGGTAAATGTGTTTAAATCCTTGGAAATTGTATTTTAACAAGACAATTCATACCCCTCCCCCCCCACACACACAGAGCTCCAGAGAGGTTAAGTGACTTGCTCAAAGCCACTCAGATGGTAAGTGGGACCTGGGACTGGTACAGTGTTCCCTTGAGGGCCAGTTCTGTGCTCCGGTGGTGACTTCAGAGGCTGACAAAATCCAGTTTTTGCTCTAGTTTTAAAGATAACATGGACATGGTAGCAAATGCACTTCTGTGGTGTTGATTATTACCCTTCCAGCCCCTCAGTGTGGTGCAGCAGTTTGGCCGGGCTGCTTCCTGCACACACGAGTGAACAGGCGTGGTCTGGGCCCTCTGCAAGCCGATGAGACTGATGACAGCGACCCAGGGCACCATATCGTCCAAAGAGCCTGGGCCTTCAGGGTCAGGGGTACCAGGCTGAGCGGGGGCTGGTGCGCCAGAGCTGGGCACGGATAAGGCAAGGAGCTCCGGGAGTGAGCAGGATGCCCAGGGGTCTGGCCCAAGAGACAGGCAAAAGAGTCCTCCATACTGAGGGGGCCCAGGAGTCACTGCAGAGAAAGAAAGCCAGGTCCCGTGTGAAGGGCGCTGTTACAGATCGAATTGTGTCTCCCCACGAGATGCTGAAGTCCTAAGTCCTAGCACCTATGAACATGACCTTATTTGGTAATTGGCTCTTTTTTCCTGCTTCTTCATGCCTCCCAGCTTTATTGAGATATAATTGACATATAACTTTATATAAGTTTAAGGTATACAATGTGTTGATTTGATATACTTATATATTGCAAAATGAGGGAATAGGCCTTGACTGGTGTGGCTCAGTGGACTGAGTGCCAACCTGTGAACCGAAAGGTTGCCGGTTCAATTCCCAGTCAGGCCACATGCCTGGGTTTCAGGCCAGGTCCCCAGCAGGGGGTGTGTGAGAGGCAACTGATGGATGTCTCTCTCACACATCAATGTTTCTCTCCTTGTCTTTCCCCCTTCCTTCCCTTCTCTCTAAAAATAAATAAATAGAATATTTTTAAAATGAGGTAATAGGATCTCCTTGATGCTTATTTGGACAATTATTTGAAAATAAGATCATCAAATAGATGATCAACTTCAGATGAAGTCATTAGGGTGGGCCCTCATTTACTATAACCGTGTCTTTATGAAAAGGGAGAATTTAGACAGAGAAATACCTGAGCACAGAAAGAACGTCATGTGAAAGCAACGTACAGATCAGGACCATCCGTCTGTGAGCCAAGGAGCACTGCAGACGGCCAGCAAGGCAACTAGCAGCAGGGAGGGGGCACAGGACAGAGCCTCCCTCATAACTCTTGGAAGGAACCAACCCACTGACACCTTGACCTCAGACTTCTAGCCTCCAGAACTGGGACTGAATAACTCTGTCTCTTACGCCACCCAGACTGTGGTACTTGTTGCGGCAGCCTTGGCAAACTAGACAGACTTCAACCAGAAGTCAGCAAGAGCGAGCAGATTGGAGTGGGGAATGCACGCTCCTAGAAAAATGCCTGGAGACCTGGGGATCTATTTGGGGGCCCAGGACTTCACATGTAAATGAAGAACATCCCTGGGTAAGCCCGGGATGCTTCCAGAACTGGTAAGGGAAAGTCATGGACTCTGAAGATCCAGGCCTCCTTGCCATCTCTGCCCACAGGGGCCTTGGGCATCTCCAAAGATCAGAAAATGGCCTTCGCTTTATTGGGGGCAGAATCCATTTAAATTGCCGTCAGCTTGTCTTCCAGCTGTCAGAACATTATATATTTTCCATCAATAATTCAACCATCTTAGGAGCAGAGGCTCCAGGGCTTCCCCGGGGAGCTGACGGCTCCATTCATTATTAAGCGGGCACTTAAAGCCTTGTTCCTCGGTGCCGGGGAAGCCTGCTCCAGGCCGGGCGCCTCCCCGTGACTGCTTCTCCCTTCCTTTCTCTGCCCGACATTTTCATCTTCTGCTTTCTCTGAGGCTGCTCCCTGTCGTGTGCTGCAGATCTGTCCTGATTTTGTAGAATTTCCTATATCTATATCCTGCTGCCCAGCACAAGCAGAGATGCAAACGTCTAAGAGGAAAGACATTCTCCTAGTTCTCCACCACATTAAAAAAGTTTCTATTTATGTATAGGAACTTCCATCAGTTTCTGTTTGTTGCTTACTTTTTCCAATGAGTTGTTCAAATAGGGCATCTTGTCTGGGCAGCCGTCAGCATTCCATCAGATGGCTCCTTTGCACCCACGGGTTGCCTGGGAGCTGCTGGTTTTGTGAGTGGTGGAGGAGAGGAACAGGTGGGGGTGCCTGTCGCAGCCACTGGAGACCAGCAGGGCCAGGAGAGTGGGATCAGGGACCGCAGGATCAGCGTGTGCTGGCTGTTTCGCACCCGCACCTGGAGCAGGACAGAAGCCTTTGTGAGTGAGGGGCAAGGACCAGAGCCAAAGGCACTGCTTCCATCAGAGACTTGGTGAGGCTCTGGGCTCATCTTGCGTTGCTCTGGCAGGCCAGGCACTGGCGGTTGAGGCAAGGCTGTTTGGCAGTGGCTATGCTGAGTCAGCTTGCAGAGACACCTTGGCAAGGGATGAGAATGAGCGGGATTTAGAGCACAGGAAGAGTGACATGGGACACTCCATGGTGACTGCCACTGACAGACGGGTTCGAGGGCACACTGGGCTCCTGGAAGTGACTGGGAGAATTGAACAGGTAAGGGTGGTGGCAGGGTCTGTGTGGTGGCAACCAAGGGGCTAGGGGCTCAAAGCCACTGCATTTTGGACATTGATGTTAATATGATATTATACATAATATATTTTAAGTACTAAAATTATAATGTAGTATAGTGTATAATAATATAAATTTTATATATACATAATATATTTCACCTCTGGGGCTGATAACCAGTGAAAGCCTGCCACATATGACTTATATCGTACATACAGGACAATTAAGAAATAATCGTTGGTCACTTTCAAATATTTATTATTCAGTGTTATGGCGACTTACAGATAAGAAACAAGATGTCCAACTACTTACTGGCTTAAAACAAAACTTTCTTTTGCTCATGATTTTGTAGGTCAGGAATTTGGGGAGGGCCTGGCTGAACGGTTTCTTTCTGTTCTACACAATGGCGTCTGGGGCAGCGAGAAGCCCACTTCCAACAGGGCTTCTCCCTCACAGGCCAGGCCCGTTCAGTGCTCTCTGCTCCCCCTCTCCTGGCTAGTGTCTCATCACCCAGGGCTGATGCTTCACCTTCTTAAAGCACGCGGTCTCGGAGTAGCTGCATTTCTCACATGGAACAGCTTCCAAGAGGTGGGATGTAGCAGATGCCAGGCCAATTAAGGGCTATAAGAAGAACTGGCACTGGGTCATTGCCACCATATGATACTGGGAAAAGCAGGCATGGAGTCCTTCCAGGCCACAGGAGTGGAGAAACGGACTCTACCACTTGAGGGAGGACTCTACCACTTGAAGAAACGTGGTTATCTCTACAATCTCACAAGTGCTCTAGATGCACACCTTGTGTCGCACGGCACGCAGTGATCTGACAGCCGTCTCCCTCCCAGCCTCCTTGGAGCACGTCACCGTCAGCGGTGGGAACGACAGCAGTGTGCGCTCCTTCATTTTCTGAAGGCTAGCAGGAGGTGTCGTAAACAGGAAGGCCATGGCATTTCACCACTGGAAGAGGTAATAACTTGTGGAGAGTTTGCAATTTTTGAATTTCCTGATATGCTAATTGTGTTGAGTCAATAAAAAGGTCAAGTTATATATAACATGTATTTCCAGTTCCTAGACAAATAGATCAACTTTAGAGGTGATATAGGGTATGGTTAGGAGTTTAGACTTTGGAGTCAGATGAAACTAGGTTCTTGTCCTGCCTGTGCCACTTATTAACTGTGTGACCTTGGGGGAAGATTATTAACCTCTCCCAGCCCCAGTAGTACTTACAGTCCTGGCCAGTGTGGCTCAGTTGGTTGGATGTCATCTTGTAAACTGGGAGATCACGGGTTTGATTCCTGGTCAGGGAACAAGCTTGGGTTGCAGGTTTGGTCCCCGGTCAGGGGCGTGGGAGGAGCAACAGATGGAGTTTTCTCTCCCTCTCTTTCTCCTTCCCTTTAAAAAAAATAGTACTTACAGTTTAAGGTTGTTATTATGTGTGGCCAATAACCATTGCTGTGCACCAACCACCTCAAAGTATTGACTTAGAAGGGCAATTTCATGTTTTATAATTCTGTAGGTCAGGAATTCAGGAAAGGCTCAGCTGGGTGGTTCTTTGCTTCCCATGACATCAGCTGGGGCCACTCTCCTGGCTGCCTGTAGCTTGCCAGATGACTCTGCTGGAAGGTGCAAGAGGGCTCCACTCACCTGTGAGGTGCCTCAGTGCTCCTCCCAGTGGCCTCGCTCTCCACGTGGTCTCTCCTTAGTGATCTAGCCTGGGCTTTTTTACCGCATGGCTCCTGACTTTCTGAGTGGAAGTGGAGCTGCCAGATCTCTAGAGAGTTAGATCCAGAATTGACAGGGCGTCACTTCCTCCTCAGTCTATTGGTCAAAGCAGGTCACATGGCCAGTCCAGGTGCCCGGGCAGAGGACATGGGTGGGAGGAGTGGTATGTGCACAGAAAAAAGGACTTGATGGCAGCTGCCTTTGGGACTACCTACCACACCAGGGTCAAATGAGACCACTTATGTAAAATGCCAAGCGCAGCATCTGGCATTTAATAAATACTGGTAATAAAGATTTCATTTTTCTCAAAGTGGTTGACTTCCCTTTTATGAAAATCATCAGAGAATGGGTTGTTTTGTATCTCAAAAACTAAAGCAAACATGACATAATCGGAAGTGATTCAATGGCACTAATGTTCACTGACCATCCACTGTGTGCAGAACACTGTGAGACAGTCTCTACTCTCAAGGATTTTATCCTAGTAAAACGGGGTCCAATGAAAGGAGCATATGGCGTTTTGGCAGGAGTTGGGATTTGAGAATGTTTAAAGTAGATAGAAGAAAAAGATAAAAGACAGCATAAGTTATGGGAGGCAGATATCAAGGTTCTTTGAATACTACATTTTCACCGTCATAAACTCTACAGTTTCCTTCTCTCTTGATGTCTTTACTGTTTACTTGTATCAGGCTGTATTATTTCATGCTGCAGTAACAAAGATCCCCAAACCTCAGTAGCTTAGTACCACTAAAACTTTTTTCTCACATATGCAAAAAGCCCACTGCGGGTCCAGTAGTTCTCCAGGACTGCTGTTCTCCATGGGCTGGTTCATCTTTCTAGGGTGTTTTGTCAACATGTGCCTTCAAGGTCACGGTAGGAAGAAAAGACAGAGCTAATGTGCTTCCATGCAAAAGTGAGATGCATCACTTCCACTCACATTTCATTGACCAAAGCAAGTTAAGTGGCCAAGCCTAATTTCAAGGGGCAAGGAAGCACAACCATCCCCACCAGGAAGATAGCAGGACCTGGCATGTTGGTGATGTCACTGCTCTACTCCAGACAGTGGGTGTGATGATTGAATGAAATCCAGTCATAGGTGAGAAGCACACAGTCACGCCGAGAAAGGACTTCTGGGAGGCTCGTTAGCCACACTTAATATAAAGTGATTAGCTCTGGCCCACCAACCTCAGGGACACAACTTTCACTGGTGATTCATTAGTTAATCAGGTTTTAAAACTTCCATGTTGTCTCAGTACATTGAGCTGCCATAACAAAATACTATAGACTGGGAGGTTTATAAACAAAGAAATTTACTTCTCACCATTCTGGCAGCTGGGAAGTCCAAAGTCAAGGTGCTGGCAGATCCAGGGTCTGGTAAGAGCCTGTTTGTTCCCTCACAGAATGCGGGCTGGCTGTATTCTCACCATAAACTCGCATGGCTGAAGTGGCCAGTGAGTGTTCTGGAGTCTCTTTCATAAGGGCACTAGTCCCATCCATAAGGCCTTCACCCTGGTGAGCTAATCATCTCACAAAATCTCCACCTCCCAATCCCATCCCTGGGGGAGTTAGGATTTCTACATACAAATTTTGTAAGGACACATTCAGAGCACATGTTTATTCTGAAAGAGTTGAGACTCGTAAGCATTAAATTTGAGAATATAAAAATTCTGTTTGTGTCCTGGCTAGGTAGCTCAGTTGGTTAGAGCGTTGTCCTAAAACGCCAAGATTATAGGTTCAATCCCTAGCCAGGGCACATACAAGACTCAACCAATGAATGCATAAGTATTGGAACAACGAACTGATCTCTCTCTCTCTTCCTGCTTCTCTGTCTCTAAAAAAATTCTGTTTGTATGGAATGAATAGACATACTGACTTCAAACAACTCAAAGAGTCTATTAAAATGGTGTTTCTGCCTGGCTCATGTGGCTCAGTGGATTGAGCGTGGGCTGCGAACCAAAGGGTCGCTAGTTCGACTCCCAGTCAGGGCACATGCCTGGGTTGCGGGCCAGGTCCCCAGTCGGGTCCACGAGAGAGGCAACCACACATTGATGTTTCTCTCCCTCTCTTTCTCTCCCTCCCTCTCTCTCTAAAATAAATAAATAAAATCTTTTAAAAACTGATGCTTCTGCTTCCTTATATTTTCACCCTCTCCAAGTGCAACTCCCAAGGAAACCATAACCCAAGCAAAGCACTATTCTCTGATTTAACATAAGGTCATACATAGACCCACATAAAAAGCCCTTTCTTAGAGTTTAAGACCTTTGCACTGGCTGCCCACCTCGCTTCAATTTTCCCCAGGAAGGATGTTGGTTGGGATGAAGGCACATTCCAACCGCATTAAGCTGTGAGGGCTCGAGAGAGGTTGTTTTGGTTTAAATAGTACATTTTCCACTCATGCTCCCCCAGGAGAGATTTAAAACCACTCACGATTTTCCAGGCCTGCATGACCTAATGGGGAGATAGCTGCATACAATTTTAAAATGTCTTCAGTGTTCTTGGGAAAGGCTACTTAATAATTAGCTAACTACTTATTTTCTCTTTAATCTCTATAATTACCTTTTTGCAATCGAGGCTGGAGGAGGGCTGATAGCCAAACAAACCGAGCAGGTGAAAGTACTGTTAGGAAGAGAAAGGAAAATTAGCCAATCAGAGCGAGGCAGAGAGGCCGGGCAGACGCAGGGAGCCAGATGCGGCCAAGCCCTGGGGGCTCAGGGGGGAGGCAGTCGGGGAGCAGGGATGTTTTGAGTAACTGGCTTTTCTGGGTAAATGAGATTTAAAAAGGAATTTAACCCTTTTAGCAAAAGTTCTCCAGAAAATGTATATTTTCCTGCCTTAGTAGGGGGAACATATAGAAAATAATGGATCAATGATGGTTGACTCATCCTTAGAATACCTAAATTAACCTGTTGTTATACTGTATTTGTGAGCTCATTGGAATGCTGTCTCCACTGGACTGGTTGGAGGGATCGAGCAAAAAGGAAAAAGGACTCATGGACATGGACAACAGTGTGGTGATTGTGTAGGGGGAGGGGGTGTAAGAGGAAAAAAATATAAAGATTACATTTTTTAAAATTTGGCTTTCATCATCATCATTGCTCATTTAAGGTAGAAAGTACTTCAGATAAATCTCTGATGTAAGTTTGCATTGCTTTTGCTGTTTTCAAAGAATTTAGCCTAAGCTTTAAATTTCAGCTGTATTTCTGGTTAATTGAGGTCTTACGGAAGACCGTTGGTACAATGGTGATACAGTTTAACACAATCCCTAGTAAAGTGATGTTCTTACTTACAGTTTCATATTTGTGAGGCTTATCAAAGGTTCTTATGACCTTTCTATTGAAGTTCTTTCCTGGCTATAAGAAATGTGCTCGTGGAATCCTGCCAAATTTTAAAACCATGACAAGGGTGCTGCAATTTCTTGGGGTCCTTCAGGTGAAATAAGATGAATCAAGAATGGAGCAATGGCAGCCAAGGAGGTACTTTCTTCCCAACTCCTTCCAAGAGAACATGCAGGGAGTACAGGTAACTGACTACTTGCAGCTGCATACATTTGTCTCCACCTGGCATTCATACCAAGACCATGCTTTCCCAGGACGGAGACCTGGAGTTGAGAGTGCCTGCCCCATGTGGGACTCCTTGTTGTTGGCCAGGACTTCCTCAGAGCTGCACTTCAGTCTGAGATGGTTCTTTCTAGCACTCCTCCTTCCCACTACCCTTTACCAGTGTCAGACCGGCACCATGGGCTGAAGCCTCTCCCTGACTACTCTTGACTCCAACCCTTTATTCTTTACAGATGTGCCTTAATATATCTCTGGCACATCTAACCTCATTCTGCTCTACTTCTTTGATTTTGCTTCTTCCTTCTTTGCTTCTCTTGCTCTGCTTCTCAGAAGACTCAAACTGACACAGAAGAGTTGGAGACAACTCTTTATTTCTCCCGGTAGCCATAATGTCTTGGTTTTGATTTAAGCCTTGTAACAAACAGCTTACAAGTTATAAAATTTTAATAAAGGCATCATCGATTAGGAAGCACCCTGTCTCTACCTCCTTTAATGGGGTCTGGAGCACGCTTAACTGATGGAGTAGATAAGGCGCTCCTCCCAGTTCACGGCAGAGAGAGGCAGCCCAACAACCCCTAGGAGAGAAGAGTCATAGAAATCACAGAAACACGTACTTTGGGAAGTCGCCTCTTTTCCAGACTCCCCAGTGGACATATATATCGTTGTCCTCAAGGCTGGCTCATCCTACAAGGAAGGAACTTGGCAGAGAAGATTGAAAATTAAGACCAACTTGCCAAGTAGAAATAATCAATGATAGGATGCAAGAGGAAGGCAGGGAGGAGAAGTGGCCATGTGCTTAGGAGGAGAATGTGCTTGGTGAACAAGATCCAAGAAAATTCCCACTAATCATCTGAAAATATTCAGTAAGCACCTAAGTGCAGAAAGTACTGCTTGGAGGGGTTGTCCAGAGCAAGTGAGAGAGAGACGACCGCAGGACCTCACAGCAGGGACCCCGAGAGAGCATCTTCCAGCCCGGTGGCTTTCCAATAGGTCCCCTGGAGTTACCTCTGGAGGGGGAAGTGGGGGTCCCTAAGAATATGTGTCTCCTTGTCTTCCCATCCTTCAGCAAAACACCTCTAGCATAAGTGTCCCACTTCTCAAAGTCAAATCTGGAAACAGCTAAGATAATCTCACTCTAAAATCTACGAAAAAAACAGAAACCCAGAGAAGCTGTGTGACTTGCTCATGGTCATGCAGCAAGTTAACAGCAAAGGTGACAGGGTCAGAACTTCAGACCCTTGACCTTAGTCCTGTTATTTTTCTTTTTCAAAATGCTCTCCCTCAGGGAACTTATACTTTCTATGTCGTTTTAGTAACTATGTCAGATTGGACATAATCCATCAAGCTGAATGATAAATTAAACATATCTAGCAGACGTTCAGCTAGGGTTGTATAGATGTGTCGATTTCCTGTTCAGAGAAGGTGGGGCCAAAGAGATTTCCCTTCTTTTTCCTCAAGTCGGCCATTTAACATACATTACTTGTGTCCATTCATGGATATTTAAATCCGTCATTTGACAAATGTCCCACTGCAGAGGCAACGTAGAATGGCAGAAACTGCATGGGTCAGGAGCGAGACAAGTTAGCTTGAGCTCTGACCCCTATACCAGAACCTCAGGCAAGTTTAAATGATCTTTTGTAGCCTTAGCATCCTCATCTGTCAAATGTGGAGAGCCTTACTTTACAGGTCGCTCTGTGGATTAGCAATGGCAAGTGTTATGCACCTGGCAAGTGCTTGGCACACAGCAGGTTCCCCGTAATTGCTGAAGAATCAGTAGATGGAAGAGGAAGAATTGGCGTGGCCAGAGTTTTAGGGGAGAAGGGCCTGGCCTTGAAACTTAAGGGATAGGTAGTGGGCTGGAGAGGTGGAGGAGAGGTTATATGAGGTGGGGACAATAACACAAGCAAAGAGGCGGAGGAAGGAATAAGCATCGGGGCCACAGAGCTCTTGGGAGTGGACTCTGCGAGCAGTGGGCATGTAGGACATAAATCCCTGGAGTGTCAGATGCTTTAGAGATCAACATCGCTAGGTAGATTTTTATGGCTCCAACAGGAACGGAAGTTCTGTAAAGTTCAAGACTGTGGATTCTGGATATAGCTCATTGTTCTTGATGTGAACTCTGAGTTGGTTTAAGAGCCCAGGAAAGACTTAACCCCAGGTTTTCTCATTGTCTTCTCTCTGGGCCCCAGGATTTTAGAGATGAGAAAACTGAGGACCAAATAACGTAAGTGACTTCCTCAAAGTCACACAGCTGGAAAGTGGTAGAGTTGGATTTAGAACGGCAACGTTTTGGCTCCCCAAGTCCTTTACTTCTTCCACATTTCTTTGGTCTCTTTGTAGTACCTAGCGCAGGACTGCGCAGATATGTACAAAAAACTTGGGGAGATGCAATAAACCTCAACTGCCATTTGAATAAAGAGCCAGTGCTCCAGCAGTGCTCTACAGCACCAAGTGCACGTTGGAATCATCCAGGGAGCTTTAAAATAAGGAATATTGGTCCCTGGGCTTTGATACACCACTTCCATCAGAATCTCAGGGGCAGGGCCTGCGGCTCCCCTGGTGGGTCTAGTGTGTGGCCAGGACTGTGAATCATTGAGTTGGACCGGTTAACGCACTTGGTCCAACCCACGCTGGCGTTTCTCAAAAGAGCTCTTCAATGACACGCCATCTGTGTGATCCACAGGCCCGTCTGTGCGCGCCTCATCAGCAGACGACTGTCTCCCTCCCTCCCTCTCTCTCTGCCATATTGCCTCTTGATTTGGTCTTCATACTCGTGGTGGTGACTAATTAATCCTCCTGGAATAATCAAAGAAGACCTAATCGTGGGTGAGCCATCTGGAGATCCTTTGTGGTTGACTTGGACGTTGGGGAGGCTGAAGGGAAGAGAGTGGGGAATGACTCAGACTCCAGATGAAACACAGAAATCGCACTGATTCAAGGAGGGTGGTGGAACTTGGGGCTGTACCTTTTCCTTCTGCTTCTCAATGGCTCCAGATGGTCCATCTTCTCCCTCCACACCCCCGTATTCACACTCCCCACCGAGCATGGGGAGGCATGGATCTCCAGGTCACTCCTACTGCAGATTGCATGGGGGATTTGGTGTTCCTTCCACAGTGTGTGCCTGTAGAATGCTTTATGCGGTCTAGAGAGTTGTACTCTTTTACAGTAGTATTTTCTTTTCTAGATGGGACAGGTAGAAGGAGTCAGTCAATCACAAATACTTATTGAACATGCGTTCTGTACGAGACAGAAATGGTGTTACAGCCCTGCCCAGGTCCCCTCGCCTGCCTGGGCCGGAGTGCACATCCCACAGCTGCTATGCTTGATGGCTGTAGGTGGCTTGCAGCTGCCACCCTCTGTGGAGGAGTGGCCTCGGCCAATGGACACCCCTTCCCTCAGGAAGCAGTGCCCCTCAGGGTGGCCCACAGCCCGTGACTGACTGACAGGGAGTTACAAGATGCTAAAGCTTTCCCTCAAGTCGGGTGTGGTTTATGCTCCTCAAAATCCCAACTAGCATGGTCCTGAGCCCCATTCTTGCTTAGCATATTCCCCTCCTCTGTTCTCTGCTCCCCACAATCCCTTACAGCTTTTCCCTTGGGCTCTGCCTCAGGAAGTCACACAGTCTGAGACCCTTTCTTAGAATCCCTCCTCCTAGGAAACTGACAAGGGACAGAAAAGTTTGCTAGCTGATGTTGAAGACACGATTCTGATTTGTAAACTGTTTCTTGGTCCATTGCAGTGGCAGCGCATGAACATGCAAAAAGTTAGAAGGTGAAGTAATAAGTAACAATGAAGATACTTTGGGACACGTCACAAGGTACTACACAATATCTGCATGAGTTTTAGAGGTAGAGTGGTTTGGAGGAGGGGGCAGAGACCCATTTGAAGCATCTGGGAGGAGGAAATAGCATGAACAAACGTATAAAGGCAAGAAAAAAACCAGTTGCAGGAAACAGCTGCAGTGCTGGGCTCTCAGGCCTTAGCGTGCACCGGAATTTCCTGGTGAAATTGCAAAAGCATGGATCACCGGCCTCACCTGCTTTCTCATCTAGTGCTTGCATTTCTCAGGGGGCGCCAGTGCGGCTGGTCCATGGACCACGCTTTGAGAACCACGGCTGCCGTGGGATAAGATCTAATTATTATTTCCTGATTGCATCCTTACACCAGGGGCCCTCCTGCCGCCACTCAGGTAGCAGATGTCAGGGGATGGAGAACAGAAACTTAAAGAACAAGTGGTCAAATTCCTGGCTTCTGACCTTTAAGAACACTTCCCTAAATCCCTCTCAGAGAAGCAATACATCCTGCAAGCTCTGACTTCCTGATGCCAGGACCCGAGCTGGAGGGAGCGAAGTGTGTCGAGAACTTTCAAGCTTGGCCTTAAGCATTGAGAGCTGAAGTCTCCAAGACCGAGACTGTAGGGTTTATAACATCAACCCAGGGTCGGGGAGCAGGGCCGCCACCTGTCTTTGTCAGTGAGGAGTCTTTAGAGCACAGCCACACCCATCATTTACATACGGCACAGGCTGCCTTCCTGCTCGAGTGGCAGATCCGAGCGGTTGCCACGGAGGCAGAATCTCCCACAAAACCAACAATAGTTCATATTTATCTGCAAGAATTTGCCGGCCGCTGCCATACCGTAGAGTGAGGTGCGTGGGAAGAAGAGGGGGTGGACAGTGGAAAAGCAGTTTTCCCGTCTCTGAGAAAGGAGATGAATGTCTTACCACCTGGTGGAAAGTAGAATCTAAGTCCTCCTTAGATTATGATGAATTGATCCCTTAGCCACCAAGCAAAAGTATGAGCCAGGTTATGTTTAGATGTAGAGGGAAAAAAGCTCTTATTTCTGCATTTCTGAATTGTAAAATTCCCAGCTGCTAGGGGTACTGCAGCAGGATGAGAACGGAAGGGAGGAATCAAAGGCGAGCAAGGTCCACGTGGGTCACACTGTGCAGGCTTCTGCCCTCGGAGGGCAGGGACACGGCCCGCCCCTCCTGAGTGACCATCCCTACGGGGGGCAGCATCGCTGGCCGAGGCGAGATGGAGAACCCCTCCCTTCCAAAGGCGGCCCCTGCAGCCACACTCCTGCCGTCAGTCTGCCCTCCCGCGACCTCGTCTGCGCCTCGCCACCCCTCTGAAGGCGCACTTCCCATTCCGCCCTGGAGCGGAGGCAGCGGGGGCTCTCAACACCCAGGTTTCTAACTCCCTCTTCAGGGTGGCCCCGCTACACCGCCCGAGGGAGGGAGAGGCTGACACCAACCCCCTGCCCCCAGCGGAGGATGGAGACGGCCAGAACCTCCTCGTGAGCGGGGTGTGAGAGAAGACAATGCTTAAGAGGCTATGGTTGATGCTTCCATGTGTGGTAAAGGGAGTAAGTTCATTCATTCGTTCGTTCGTTCACTCACTCACTCACTCACTGATTTTCCTAGTTCCAGAGGACTGATCATCCTGGACAGGTATTCAATTACATTTCTTTGGGAAAGCTACACAGTAGAAAGAAGAAAAGTAGGAAGCTATACAGTCAGACAACTTTGGATTTAAATTTCAGTCTTATCATTTATCAGCCAGATGACCTGGAACAAGTCTTTTAACCTGTCTTTTCCTCAGTTCCCTCTTCTATAAACTCAGGTTAATAACGCCTGTCTTCGAGCCTTCGGTACGTAATAGATGTGTGAGGAGAAACGGGATTTTCTTCTGAGTGGCAAGGTGCAAACTTCACATTGCCTGGCACTGAGCTGGTGGGGCCGGGAGTGGCGGGGGGAGCTTCTCCGTGGTAACAGAGGCTACGAGAGGCCTCAGCCTCCCGCAGGGGCCCTGGGCACTGTCAGCATTAGTGCGCAGCTCCAAGAAGCCTTTCTCTGCTGCCAAGACCACTCCCATGACTGCAGAGACCCACGTTGTCACATGCTCATAGGGCATGTCCCCACCCGGGTCCCTATAAGAAGGAGTGAGGTCCCCTCCTAGAGCACCTGTGAATTGTTAGGCCAGACCCGGCCCTGGAGGGCCTCGCCCTGTAGTGCTAAGCAAGGTGCGTCTCCTCCTGGTCCCCACCTCTTCTACACCAGGGGTTGGATGGCTTTCGCAACTCACAGGACACAGAGGTTAAGGAATCTGCTTTACCGGAAAAAGGAACTACTTGCAGAGGGTGATGAGTAAAAAGGCAAGAAGAATCTCAAGTCCCCGGATTCTCTCAGCAGCATGAGAAGTGTGCTCGAGCCCAGGCTGCTGGGCTGCAGTTTGGTCTGTGCTCCGGGAAGAGCCCCTTTCCCCCGGGCCTCCCTTTACTCAGGGTAGTCTTAGGAAAGCAGCTTCGTCAGTGGGGAGCACCCACGAAGCTTTGGCCAGTGGTCTGGGGCCGGTGGGCAGGGGGGCATGTAGGTGCGCAGCCAGTGCACAGAGAATGTGTTTTCTGGCCGAAGGAGCCACAGTAGGCTCCAGGCCAGCCCTTCCCTTTCCTGAAGGCCTGGAGAGCCTAGGGGAGGGAGTGGGTCTGTGACCTCGTCACTCTGCACTAAAACTGCACATGACCACATCTTGAACACTTGGGCCTGAACTCCAGGCTCTCTTCCCAAGGAGGAGACAGTGGCAAGCTGCCTAACATCAAGTAAAACCAAGCTCAGGGCTTCTGGAAACATTCACAAAGCAGAATTGGCTCTTAGCAGAATCACAAGTTTCATTTTGGGATCAAATAAGCATCTCCCTCCCTGAGAACTGATTTGAATTAGAAATGCTTCGTTTGGGCTCCTGTGATAGAATGACAAGTCTGGGTGAGATCGGATGACTAAAGAACGGTTCACAGGAGGGTTTTTATTTAATCCTTATTCTCCCTGTGGGTCTGTGCAGTCGGGGGGCCTTGTGACACCACAGACAAGTGTCCAGGAGGAGGAGGAGCATGCCAGCACATGAGTAAGGCCCGGCCGTGTCATGGTGGTTAGCACCCTTGAGGCCTGGGGTGAGTTAAGGTAAACTATTGTATCCACGTTGGAATAGGACTAAACGGTAAGATCCAAGCTGTGTTCTGAAAGAAACAATTTATTTAAGAATAAACTTTCACCCAGGAAGAAAAGGCAAACAGCTCACATTTCCAGTGACAACTTCTAGATAAAAACCTGTGTTCTGAGTCAAGGTTCTGAGACACAGAATGGGCCACACAGGAAGGTGGTGAGTTTCCTCCCCCCGCAGCCAAGTTCTCTTCAGCCTGAGATGCTGTAAGTATGTTCTCTGCCTAAAGCAGGGGTGTCAAACTCATTTTCACCGGGGCCACATCAGCCTCGATGTTGCCTTCAAAGGGCCGAATGTAACTTTAGGACTGTATAAATGTAACTACTCCTTAACTAAGGGCAAGGCGCTCAGCTCTGCTGCTGGGTAGAAACAAGGTGGAGGGCTGGATTCAGCCTGTGGGCCTTGTGTTTGCCACCTGTGGCCTGAAGGAAAGCAACTGAACAAAATTAACAAAAGGAAAATCCTATGGGGCAAACGATGGTGTCTTTAGCTGAGAATCTTGTTTGAAATAATCTAAATTATTTATTAAGCACCAACATCTTTCTGGATGCTTACTACTAGGATTAGTAATTCCTTGACATATATATTTTCTATAATTTTCACCCTTTTACAGGTGAAATGGCTGTGGCAATGTCTTTCAACAGGTGAGAGGAAAAACAAACAGTGGTACATCCAGACAATGGAATGCTATTCAGCACTAAAAAGAAATGAGATTTCAAGCCACAGAAGGACGTGGTAGAAACTGAAATGCATGTTATTAAGTGAAAGAAGCCAGGGTGAAAAGGCTAAGTACTGTATCATTCCAACTATATGACACCCTGGAAAAGGAAAAACTGTGGATACAGTAAAAAGCTCAGTGGTGGCCAGGTGTTAGGGGGTAAGGCTTGACGCATGGTGGAGCACAGAGGATTTTAGAGAAGGGAAGCTATGCTGTGTGATACTACACTGGTGCATACATATTATGCATTGATCAAAATTCATAGAATGTACAACTCGAGAGTCTAAGATAAATGATGAACTTTGATTAAAAACAACAACAGCTGTGGCAGTTACTTAGCCACCATCCGTGTTCCCTCTGGCACACCTCCACCATCCTTTGTCATTGCCAGCATGAAGTACTCAATTAGTATGATCAAATGAACAATGGAATGATTGCCTGCTAACAGACTCAACTGTATTCAGTTAGCAGGCAGGCCTTTCTTTTGTCCCGGAAATGATCATGATTCGTCCAAACCGCTGATGGCAACTGTTTCCCAGTGCGGCGACTGGCCTAGGGGTGGGGTGTGTGACCCAGTCCTGGCAATGAGACGTGAGAGCAGGACTGATGTTTAGCTCTAACACACCAGAATGGTGGTACTTAAACTATTGAACTACTTCTCTACCAGGTGATAAACACTCTCCTCTTGCCCCAGACCCCCTGCACCTCCCCACGATGCAACATCTACAAGGTCACCTCTGGTATAGAAGTGAGCCTCCAAGGTCACAACCGGGGCTACAACCAGCGTTGGATCTGTTCTGATTATCAAAGGGATATTTCTAAGAAAAATTTCTCTCTGAATAAAAAGGCAGAGGCCTGTGGCTTTTGCTCCAACCCTTCTTCGGGACTTAACACTGTGGTGTGGCACTGTGTCAGCCACCTTGTGACCATGAGGCGACAGGTAGACAGACAAACAGAGCCTGAGTCCTTAACGGTACAATCGAGTCACGCTGCATCAAACCCAGAGCGGCCCTCCTCCTGACCATTTCATTATATGAGACAATTAAATATTCCATACATGCCTTGCTGCATTAGTTCTTCTATTCCCTGCAGCTGAACACTTCCTGAACCGTATAGACTCCAGCTTAAAGGGTCAAGGAATAATAATGCTGAATATGCATCAAACGCTGTGCTAAACTATTTGTGCTCATCATCTCCTTTGTTCTTCTCAATAACTTTTTCGATAAGAAAACCGAGGCTTGACAAATTTTAAGAACTGACTCAAACTTGCAAAACTAGCAAGTAGTAAAGCTAGGACTCACTCCCAGGTCTGGGCTGAACTAGAACTCTAATTGTTTCATTCTTAGCTCTGTTTTTTGTATTAGTCCTGACTACACGCAAAGAAAAGCTTGTGGGGAGATGGCTGGGGAAAGGAAGAATCACCCCGGAAAGGCCGCTGGTCTCTCGGATAGGTCTCAGGCACGAGGCAGTTCCTTGACCTGGGTCCACATTCCAAGTCTGGCCTGTTGTGCAGGCCGAGCAACTCAGTTGTTTGTCCCACCAGTGCTGGGTGGGTTCTAGGCACCTGCCTCATGAAAACCAGAAAGTCAGTGAAAAGAGGTATCAGGCAGATCCAATGCTTGTGTGCATTTGCTGGTCAGTACCTGCTCTTCCTTGAGGCTTGGAGATGCAAGTTCATGGAAACTAGGTTTTAATCAGGCACTGCCTGCTGGCCACAGATCTGGCATGGGCAGCGAGCCAGCCATCCCAACTGCAGATGTTACCAAGGTTGGCAAACAGAAGTGGAACTCATTCTGGGGACCAGGATACGCACCCTGCACATGGTGAGGTCACTGGGTTTCCTTGGCTGAACATTGCCTCACCGCATTTTCACATTCCGTCTTTGGATGTGTGATGCCTTCGGGCAGCTCGCTGCGGGCTTATCATCTAAAACCAAGCCATTCCGCGTAAGGGTGAATTTGCCCGTGTCTGTGTGAGGCCACTATGGTTTTACTTCATTGTTAAACTCTCTGGCAGCAATCTTGTTTCTGAATCCTTTTATTCTGATACTCCACATAGCTCAGTCCCACGTGGTGTTTCAAAGAAGCGCCCTCTGACCGCCAGAGTAATTTACAGACATTCCCGCCTTCGCCTGGGTGTCTCAACAACATTCAAAGGCAAACACCATAGTAACGTGTCTCAGAGCCCCTGTCTCCTCTCCCTGGTCCCAAGATTCCCACAGTTCCTCAGGGCCGCTGGCATCCTAAAGCACGCACTCGCTCAGCCTGCCCAGGTGGCTTTTCTTCCTTTCTCTGTCCTCCCTACTATGAAGCTCTATTCTATAAATAGACTTGCCGCTCTGGCGAAGGCCTTTCCCCTTTCTGTCCTCCTTGTCCTCTCTCCTGGCTCAGCGTCACAAAAGATATCCCATTAGTGGGTGTGAGAGAGGGAAGGAGAGGATGGGAAAGCAGGAAATGGGTGTTAGTAGGTTTGTACCAATGAGAATCTTGGCCAGCAGCCGCCGTGCTGGGCCCTGAGGAGAAAGTGGTGCCCAGGGCAGGGCACCAGCTCCCATGGAGGCTCCGAGTTCTTGAAAAAGAAATGAGTGGCCGCAGCGTCCCCCAGCCTGAGGAAACTCTGATGGAGATGGGTATGTGGACAGAAGTGGGGCTCACCATGCGTGTGGAGGACTGTGTGGATGTATTACACACCTATTTATAGGCTGCATTGCTGCACCACCACCGGGGCTCACAGCTGAGAACCTGGAACAGTGAAGAGAAAAGACTGCAGAGAGGAAGAGGGGCTAATTTGGGGGCATGAGGAAAAGTCACAGTGCTTCTGGTGGGCGGAGAGCTGCCTCGCCCTGGTCAGGGAGAGAGATCCAGGACTATGCATCCTTCTTCCCACTACAGTAGTGGGAGCCCAGGACAGGGAGGCCACCGCTGCCAGCCATGGGACGTATTGGCTGCAGTTATGTCCAGCTTCTCTGTCTCATGGGGGTGGAGGAATAGAGAGATGTGGGCGCAGCCTTGTGTGAAGGAGGGGAGGTGAGAGCTCGCAGGGACTGGAATACATGATGAGCTGCCCCATCATTTAGTCTGATGTCTTTACTTTAACCCCCCATGACCCTAGGCTTTTTTGTTTGTTTGTTTTTCCTGCCCCAGGTTTTTGCCATTACAAATAATGTGGCTATAAATATCCTTGCACGTTAGCCTTGGGTGCGTTAGATTCTGTGAGGCAGATTCCCAGGAATGGAGTTGCTGAGTCCAAATTTAAAGTTTTTCATTGTAATAGATGTTGTCAGGTTGTTTCCAAAATGCCAGTAATCATTTGCAATTCCACCGGCAATGCCTGAGAGGTCCCTTTCTGTGCATCACTGCCAACAAAGGTGTTCCAGATATTTTCATTTGTTCCAGGCTGGTAGATATAAAGTTACTCTAATTTGCATTTCTCTGATCTCTGGTGAGTTTTCCATGTTTGTTGCTAGTGAGATCTGTCTTTCTCTGAGTTGCCCTTTCTTCCTTTTCTTTTTTCTTCTCTCCTTGCGTAAATATAAATATTTTACTCTGAAAAGTTATATCCTTCAGCTTGAGAAAGTTATTTTCTATTATTTATTTGATCATTTTCTACCCTTTTTTTCCATGTTCACTGTGTCTTTTGGGAACTCTTATTAATATCAGCCTGAAGCGCAAGCTGGAGCCCCACAGAGATGGAGTGGACCCCATGTTGGTTCTTGTCACCTCCACCTTCGTGGTGTCCGCCTTTGGTCATGGGGCCAAACACATTCACCTGGCCCAGGAGTCAGAGCCCCTGAAGGAGGATCAGGAAAAGGTAAAGCAGGTTGTGGCTGGGGCTTGTTACACACGAGATGAGCCTGCAGATAATTTGAGCTGCCAGTTAGTTGCTGCTTCACTTTCACCCTCCAAATTGCTCAAGAATTTCTCTGCGGCTTGCCCTAACTGAAAAATACAAAGAAGGGAATACTGGGAAATGTAGTTCAACCTAGCCAAGTTGACACAGTACAAAGTCACCACATCTTCCTTTGAAATCTTATTTAATTTTTGTATAGCATATTTAATACTCATATACAGGCAACACAAAAAAGCTATGTGCCAGCTACCATTCTAAGCATTTCATGTATTTTAACTTATTTAATTTTATAATTGCCGCAACCCGCGTGGGGAGGCGGTCCCTGAGGGGGGCGACAGGAGACTGAGAAAGACACAGACACAGACACTTGAAGGAAAAGCGGGGACCAGGTGGGGCATCATCCTCTGATGGAGAGACAATGACCCTGAACATGGTCTCCATGTTTATTGTGTAAGGGGTAGTTGGATAAAGCTCAAGGACATTTCACAGACTCAGGGAAAAACTGCAGGCATAGTTGCTTTGTTTCCCAGGCTAACTAAATGATAAATATTTCTTCTGCAAAAGTCACAGGTGCATACAGGTAAAGCTTGTGATTAACTATTTAACTATCTCCTTCTTAACCCCTGCGGGTTCTGGCTGTATGTTGCCAGTCTTCACCATCCTCCACATATAATGCTCCTAAGAGGTAGCTATTATTATTAATAACCCAATTTTACAAAAGGAGAAGCTGAAAACAGAGAGGTTAAGTTGCCTGAGGTCACAGAGCTGGTACGTGGCAAAGCTGAGCTTTAGACCCAGAGAGTCTGACTCCAGGCTTTGTGTGCTCCACACTCCACTATGCAAAGGCAGCATTGCCCCCGGCCAAATGGAGATTTTAAACTGCAAATGGGTGAGTTGTTGAGCACTATTTGGGGAGTTGTTTGCTTATTTGTTTGGTTGTGTTTTTACCCGGACTCTCCCAGTGCAAGTGGTTTGTTGAATTTTCTGTGCTAAGGAGCCTGTGTTCCAGTAGACAGAGGGTCAGGATTAAAATGAGCTGCTGGGAGACTGCAGTTTGCACTAACCTTGGTCCCTCTGCTTTAATCTCACAAATGCAGACCCTGCCGGGCTCTCAGGAGAGAGGTGGGGGCTGGGTCTGGGTTCCTGGGGGCTGAGTTCCCCAGGTGGGTGTAGCTTCTGCATCCTGTGCCTGTCTGTGCCTCACACACAAGAACTAATGTTCACTTTGCCCTCAGTGCTATTCCCATGGCTACTGGGAGAAAGCACAGGGCTCCTACATGTTTAAGGACAGCCTAGGGTCTTCAACAACGAACATTAATTTATCTTCAGTCACTGGGAAGTCACACAAATGTCAAGCCACCTCTCTGTCCATTTTGCCTTGGAGAAAGCGGGCCATTAGAAGGGATGAGGGCAGCCGGCCCACCTCCCGGTATTTTGTAACCCTGCCTTCCTGCTGAAAAGCCTTCACCTCTTGTCCATGTCTGCTGAAGCCCCAGCCGCCCCCAAGGACCTAGACGAGGGTAGGATTGCCCAGCATCCCCAGTTCCTTCCTGGAGCCAGAGACCAGCCCTGTCCCTAGCACACAGCCTTCCCATCTGCACTCCTGGTCCCCACCACCTGGGGCTCCTGTGGTCAGCGCAGGATTTGACCTAGAAGCCTGTACTGATTCCAGACTCTGAATTCTGGGGTGGGTGCACGGGGTGAGGGCAAATCTTGGAATTGTAAAACTAGCCCCTTGTCTGCTCACCAGGCTGCCCCCAGGAGCCCCCGTGGCATATGGAGAAGACAGGCTGGGACGTGACCGTGAGTCTCCATTTCAGTGGTTCTCAAACTTGAGTACCCACCAGATTCACTTGGAGGGCTTAGTACACTAGGCCCCACTCCAGAGCTCTGACTCAGTGGGCCTCGATGGGGCCTGAAAATGTACATTTCTTACAAATTCTCAGGCAGAGCCTCAACCTCTGCTAGGGGTACCCCACTTTGAGAACCACTGTTTTATGGACCACTACCTTCTCCTCCGGGGCACAACACTGTTCCAATACTGACCGCCAATTATTTGCTGCCAAGCGGGCCAGGGAATAGCCTAGAAAGCAGCCCAGAGGCCGTCTTTCCTGCATAGCACCCCCCACCCCGCCCCCGCAGCGCTGGGCTGACAGCATCAGCAAAAGTCCCCGGGAAGCCAGGGCCGTACAGCCAGGGAGGGCCAGTCCTCCGTGGATTCTCATCGCCTACACCACATGTTTGCTGTGGCGTGAACTTGCTGCCAAGCACCACACTGTGTTGGGGGATGAGCCAAATGTCCATAAAGTTAGATCCGTGGATCGCTGGCTCTGAAAACGGATGCAAACATCCTCCCCGCTCTCCAGGTCAACCCAGGCCCTGGCCATCCCCTCGCACGCAGGCGCAAGGGAAGGACCGGAAATGTGGTCTGCCGGACAGGAAGTCTGAGAACCACTTCCGGTGTCATCTGCTGCCAAGACCCATCCAGCTGAGGCACGGAGGACCCTGGCCCATGGCTCCCTCAGCATAGTCCCCCTTGTCCTTGAAGGGCCTTTGCCCCCACCTGGCATTCAGGCCCAGACACGCGTGGCCAGCCTGGACGTGCGGGGCCGTGGGCGTTGCGGAGAATGTGCGGAGGTGCCAGGGCAGCCCCACGGGACGGGAGTCGGCTTCTCAAAGCCCACGTGCACGCATGGTGGCCTCCCCCTCCGTGGCTTCCAGGTAGAGACAGCATTTTCTTATCTCTCCCCCTCTTTGGCTCCTTCTTTGTGTCATCATCGACTTCAGGTGGAAAGTGAGGCGTTTGCACCTGGACTGCCAGGTTTTACAGCTGACCCCGAGTGTGGGTTAAAGGGTGGGCAGGTCAGCAGGGGCTGAGGTATTCCTCTACAAAGTGCCTCCCAACAGCGAGTGATTCGGAAAGACTATGCCTGTTACCTAAGGTCCCCCTGGGCAACACTTGCGTAAGTGGAAACGCTTCTGTTGCCCTTGCTCTGGAGCTGACTACCAGACATTCGTCATTTACTTAACTTTAAAATGGGTCCAAAAAGTTCAGGAAACTGCATGTAGATGATAAATTCTAATTTTAAACACAAAGAGGTACATGCATTTTACTAAAATAAAATTAGTTCCTCTCTGCCAATGCAAATAAATATTTAAAAATACTTGTTTAAAATTTTACTTGAAGAGGATGCTAAATTATAGCTTGCAACTGATCTGTATCTGTGTAGACTCCCTGTGTAAACTTCCTGAAAATGTTGTGCGCATATACAGTTTTCTGGGTGAGTATTCACAGTTTTCATTGCATTTTCGAAAGAGCCATGAGCAACCCCACCAACTGGAAAAGGGCGGAGGCCACAGGCGTAGATAAAGCTCCCAAGTCACTCCTGACCTGTCCTCCCTGTCGTCCTTCCCTTTGCCCAACAATCTTCATTCTTGGCCTCCCTGTGGGTCTGGGAGTGACTAGACTGCAGCCAGGCATTTCACTGGTCGCCACCAATCTCTGGATTAAAATGAGCTGGAGGAGTTTTATGATCCCAATAAAACAATGAATGTAACATATTTTACAGAACTTTGCAAAAGTAAGGAGTTAAAGAAAAAATTAAGGGTTTGTCAGTATGATGAATATTAATGTAATGACTGATTCCTGATCTCTTGAAAAATCAACCTATCCGCCACCTGTTTAATGTTGTAAGTGCTGAAAGGTGCTACCAATAATAGCTAACGTATGGTAGTAGCTTCCTATTTTACTTATTCACATACCAACCGTCTGAGTTTCGGTAGTGTTATCCCTACTTTATAAATGAGGAAACTGAGGCCTAGAGAGTTTAGGGTAACTTGTCCAAATGATACTTTGGCCCCTAACTCTTAATCACTATTAAGCCACTCCCACATGCCAAGAGCTGTGCTAAGCATGCTGTGAGTGTTGCCTTATGGACTCTTCACAACACATCTATGAAACGAGTCTTGTTATCGCTCCCATTTTACAGAAGCCAAAACTGACCTAGAGATTGCCCATCTCCTGCCACAAGGTCACAGAACTAATACATAGGGGAGCTGAGTTTTATCTCCGACGGTCTTACTCCAGAAGTCACACACTTACCCCTCACACCAAAATGACAGGCTTTAAGGAGCTGCATAAAGCAGTGTCCATGAGGGCCATTCTTTAAAGGTGACATATGTTATTGCAGGATTTGAGCTCTTTTTTTAAGGTTCAAAAACTCATGAGCGATGAATAATTTCCTCAGTCTTCTCACACCTTCCATTGTCTCACATTGGTTTCATCAGGTACTCACTGTGTACCTGCCATGTGGAAAGCGCTGGGCGCAGGGCCACACGGGCTGCACGATGAACTAGAGTGGTCTGTGCCCTTGCGGAGTCCCTGTCAGGGCTGCCAGAAAGACTCAGACACGAAACACCACAGAAAACAGACTGATGAGAATTCTGTGGCTCTTGCTGGCTGTTAGGTGCCCTAGTGGAGAGGGCAGGAGGTGTGATGGCTGCAGGGTTTTAAGTGGTGTCTGCAACCCCGGAGAGAAACGCTAGGAGATTACTCAAGCCCACTAGCTCCTCTGCTGGTTTCAAACTGCAAGAAAAGGGATGGTTTAGTCTCTGCATCCAGCTGGTCACATGCCAAGGCAGCTTTTTGTTTTCCCTGCCCAACGCACGGACAAATTTCAGAGTTGTGGGGTTCTCGGGGTCATACTGGAACAGACTCTCAACACTTCCGGCCTGGTGTTAGGGACATTGAGCCCCTGCCCATTTCCCAACTGATGATTAACTGTAGCTGCCGACCCAGCATTACATAAGAGGATTATGAAACTCTGTAACAGGGAGGTAGGTGATCTGTTATAAATAGACAAAAACCTCATTACTGTGCTGCTTTGAGACTCAGAGACACCTAGTGGCAGAAAATTTTATCACAGGCCTAGCGGATCCTTTCTAAAAGACTTTTTAAAAATTCTAATTTAAGAACTTGTACATGCCCAAATTGGAAGGCTTTATATTAAATTATTTTGAAAGAAAAGGAATGTACACATTTTTAATTTGTAGTAGTGCAGTATTTAATAAAAAGTACCATAAACCTACTTTAAGCTTGTTCTCCCCAAAGTTTTAAATGTACGCAAGTGTATATAGAGTGTGAAAGAGAAATTTGGGATATAATGACTCTATTAATAGCCACTATATGCTCACCTGTCATGATCCTGAGCTTTAAGAAAAAAAAGGTTTTATTTATCAACAAATGAGTGGATGAAGAAACTGTGGTACATTTACACAATGGAATTCTACACAGCAGAGAGAAAGAAGGAGCTTATACCCTTTGCAACAGCATGGATGGAACTGGAGAGCATTATGCTAAGTGAAGTAAGCCAGGCGGTGAGGGATAAATACCATGTGATCTCACCTTTAACTGAAACATAATCAACAAATGAAAAAAGCAAGAAAAACATAACCAGAGACATTGAAATTAAGAACAGTCTAACAATAGCCAGGGGGGAGGGGGGAGGGGACTATGGGGAGAAGGGTTTTCAGGAACCACTGTGGAGGACACATGGACAGAACCAAGGGGGACGGTGGGGGGAGGAGAGGGGAGAGGATGCAGACAACTGTAATTGAACAACAATAAAGTAATTAAGCCATTTTCAAAGAAAAAAAGGTTTTATTTATTTTTAGGGAGGGGAAGGGTGAAAGGAACATTGATGTGCAATAGAAACACCCATCTGCTGCCTCGCACACCCTCAGCCGGGGACCTGGCTGCAACCCTGGCGTGCACCCCAACTCACTGAGCCGCACCAGCTAGGGCTGAGCTTTTTTTGATGTGATTAGGTTGTGCATCAATTTCATAATTATTACTATCAAATTGGCCTTACAGCTAGATGAACATATGTAGATTGAGCAACTACTAAACGAAATATTTGGGAGAATACGTGATGAGAAAGCTTCCTCACAATGCAGACTAGAAAGTGAATTTCCCGGCCGGGGGAAACAGAGAGAGCTGCACAGCAGCCGTCTCTGGGTGGGTGTTGGTGGGTCCCAGAGAACAGACCCTGCGGCTACCGCGGGCTGAGACCTGGGTAGACTGAGATACGCTGTGGAAAGTCAGAGTGGGAGTAGCAGTGGGACCTGTGTCACGTTCCCTGGCAGAGCTCAAAGGATGTGGCAAGACCTAGAGAAGAAATGGTATAGCACAGTAAACCATTTATAGTACAGTATATAACCTGACAGGTGGCACTTGGGCAGCCTCCTGTGTCCTGCACCCCAGAACAACACAGGAATAACAGGACAATTCCCGTGTGCCCCTCAGTGGCACACATGTAGGGGAAGGAAACACTGAATCTCTTGACTTGCTGACTGAGGACAGGGTAAGGTATGGAGTGTCCCCCCAGGGCCAGAGGACAACCCCTCCAGCCGTGCCTTGACCACTAGGAAAGTTCCCCATTACTTAGATACGAAACTGGGGGAAGAGGGGTGGGGGAGTAAGTCCCAAACTGAGTGCCCCTAAATTTTGCCTCCCCAGTACAATAGAGATGCCAAATAGAAATTCAGTTGAGCTACAGAAAATGGAGAATGTATGATTTCTTTAGTACCTATATTCATGGGCTGAGCTGCATGCCATGTACCTGCTGCATACTCGTAGAACAAAATGAGACTTTTAGATAAGGCTGTAAGATGTTTTGAAGAAAACTGCCCCTCTTCATAGTAGTTCAAATACATACACGTGCACGCATGCACAACTTGTGTATTAGTCTGAATCCTAGCTGGAAACTGATGGCACACTTTAAATGGGCAATTTACAAAGTTGTGGGTAGAATTCACAGAAACTAACAAGGGGTCATGCAGTACCCTGGTGCTAACCGCAGCAGAAAACCGCGTCACCGCTAGACCTGAAGCAGGTAGAGGAGAGGATTGCTGCGTGGACAGGGCGTCTGGACAGACATCTGTGCTAGAAGGATGTGATCTGAAGCCTGTAGCACACCCTTGGCTTTGACACAGGCAAGGGTCTTGGGAAATATACCCTGATCTCATGCTCTCCAGTCTCTGCTAGTGCTCCTTCATTGAAAACCCGACTGGAAGCCAAGAGGCAAGGGAGTCGTTGATGAGTCAGCGTCCTCACGCACAGGGCAGAAGGAAAAAGGGAGAAATTGGGGTCAGCGAGAAAAATGGAAGCTATTTGACACTAGTGGCTTTGTTCAAACTTTTTCACCTAAAACAGGTTTCTGTGTCATTTTACTGCCTTCCCGTGTCCCTCTCCTTCTCTCCCTGTCCCCGATCCAACCGCCCTTCTTTCACTGCCCACCCCCAGTCTAGCCATCTGTTCATTTGTTGCTCATCGTTATTCAAGGTATAACCAGACTTTTTTCTGATTATAAAAGTAATACGTGTTCATTATTTAAATACATAAAATGTAAAGAAGAAAGTAAAACTCATGTTAATTCCATCACCCAGAGAGATCACTGTTACTGGTCTACTCTATATCCCTTTACACATCTTTTCTACAAATGTCTGTATACATGCTTAAGAAAAGAATCTTACCATGCAAAGATATTTTGCAGCCTATTTTCCCACTCAGTAACTTGCATAATTCAGCCCTGACTGCTGTGGCCCAGAGGGTTGGGCATCATACCACAGACCAAAAGATCGCTGGTTCGATTCCTGGTCAGTGCACATGCCTGGGTTATGGGCCAGGTCCCAGGTTGGGGGTGTGCGAGAGGCAACTCATCAATGTTTCTCTTCCTCTCTTTCTCCTTCCCTTCCCCTCTCTTTAAAAATAAATAACTAAAATCTTTTTTTTTTTTTAAGATTTTATTTATTTATTTTCAGAGAGAGGAGAAGGGAGGGAGAAAGAACAATGTATGGTTGCCTCTCACATGGCCCCCACCGGGGACCTGGCCCGCAACCCAGGCATGTGCCCTGACTGGGAATCGAACCGGGACCCTCTGGCTCCCAGCCCGCGCTCAATCCACTGAGCTACACCAGCCGGGCAATAACTAAAATCTTTAAAAAAACAAATTGCATAACTCTTTCCATGTTAATATTATGTCATCATTTTAATAGGTGCATGGTATCATATACTATTTACAAATAAACCATAGTCACTTTTTTGAAGGGCATATAGGTGGTTTCTAATTTTTTGCAATTATAAACAATGTTGATGAGCATTCTTGTATGCTGGAGTCTTTGCTTGTCTGGTTATTCCACCAGGACAGTGGTTCTCAAAGTATGTCCCATGGAGCCCCTGGAAATGCCTGAGGGTGTCCTGCAGGGGTGAAGCAAAGGCCAGGCATCAGGACTGCAGCCCCTACCCTGCATCAGCAATTACAGGTTCTCATCTCTGCTCCATGGTGTGAAAAAAGTTTCACCACTGAATGCAGCAGGAAATCCAGTGCTTTAGGGTGTAGTGAAAGAAAAATAAAATAGGTCAAAGTGTGCATGTTTGAAGATCTGATACATACTGCTGGATGACTCCTACCCTGAAAGAGCGTAGTAAATTCACATTCCTACCAAACGCATGTGTGTGTCCCCGACACCAGCACTTTTCATTCATACTGATGTAAAGACAAAAATATTGTTAAAATTAATGTTTCTTCGATGAGTAATTATATTAGTTTCTTATTGCTGCAGTAATGAATCTTTTTGAGAGCTGAAAGCAATATAAATTCATTAACTTATAAGTCTGGAGGTCAAAACTCCAACACGGGTCTCCCAGGGCTAAAATCCATGTGCCAGCATGGTTGCATTTCTTTCTAGAAGCCCTAAGGGAGGGTCTGTTTCCTTTCCTTTCCCGGCTTTAGAAGCCACCTGCATTTCTTGGCTTGTGGCCCCTTCCTCCATCTTCAAAGCACATCACTCCGACTTCTGCTTCTATTCTCATATCTCCTTCTCTGACTCTGACCCTCCTCCCTCCCTCTTTCATTTATGAGGACCCTTGTGGTGCCTTTGGGCCCACCCAGATAACCCGGGACAGTACCCCATCTGAATATCCTTAGTTACTTCTGCAGTATCTGTTTTGCTATGTAAGGTAACGTATTCACAGGTACTGGAGATTAGGACATGACATTTTGGGGAGGCCATTGTTCTGTCTATCACTGTAATGATACAGAGCATGCTTTCTTTTGCTATGGACAGTGTGCAGTTCTTTAATAAATTATCTATCTGTATCCTTCGTTCATTTTGCTGTTAGGATATTTGTATTTTTCTAGATGATCTGTAAAAAAAGTTACATTTTGGAGTTATAACATGTTGCCTGTTACACATGTCGTAAACATTTTTTTCTACATTTCTGGTTTTAAAAATTTCATTATGCCGTGTATTAGTCAGCTGAGGATGCCATAACAAAATAGCACAGACTTGGTGCCTTAGACAGCAGAGATTCATTTCTCACGGTTCTGGAGTTTAGAAGTCTAAGAGTGGGGTGCCAGCACGGTCAGGTTCGGGTGAGAGTTTTCTTCCTGGCTTGCGGACAGCCATCTTCGTGCGGTGTCCTCACGGGCAGGGTGGGAGCAAGCTGCCTGGCGTCTGTTCTGCGAGGGCTCTGCTCCCGCGCCAGAGACCTCCCCCTCTTGACCTCATCTAACGCTAACTGCCTTTCAAAGGCTCCGTTGTCAGATGCCAGCGTGCTGAGGGTTAGGGCTTCAACAAATGGCTTTCGTGGGGATGCGAACATTTAGTCCATAACAGGAAGGTTTGCCAAATGGGGCTTTCGTGTGGTCAAATTTGTCGATCATGTTCTTGATGCTTCTCTGCCTCAATGACATGTTTAGTGAGGCCTCTCTCACCAGAAAGTGTACATCACCAGACATGTATGTACACTTTCTTCTTAAAATTTCATATGTTTGCCTTACTTTACATTCAGATTTTCATCATTCTGAAATCAATTTGGGGTAAGGTCTGACTCTCTTTTTTGCCCACTTTGGTTACTGCTCTATTCTTCAAATACAGCTTCAAACTAGTCTCCAAGCACACAAGCCTTTAATCAGAGACAGGAGTCCTGGGTTTGCCATCACCTGGATCTTGGCCTGTTGAAATTCCCATTCTTCCTTCCCTTTCCATGCTAATTTCAGAAAACTACTTTTTGTCTCTCTGGGAAATCCGTTCATTCAGTAAAATACCAACAACTAAAGCCGATTTTTTAAAAGAAAGTAATAGTTCCCTTGCTGTTTCAGGCGTGAGCAGCATTCTGTGTATAGCAATTTACGGTCAACTCATCTGGATGTGTACTACGGCTTTCACATTCCTTTGAACCCTAAGGTTATTTGATCTTCAAAACCAATGAAAAAAACCTACCTGGGGAAGAAACCTATCTGGGGAAGAAGAAATATTTGAACTTAAACAAACTTGGACTTCATCTGTTAGGGCCACTCAGTGTCCTGAACAAGGCCAACATGAAATATTTGTGCCTGGGAGTGAAGTTTCAGACTGCCAAATGGTGAGTTCTAAATACTGTGAAACAGAATCAATAATTAATAGCTATATGTAATACAGGTATATTATTAATAATTATAAAATAATATAACTGCATATAATAACATCACATCAAGTATAAGTGTAAAGTGATATTAATGATTAAAATTTAATTATTGTAATAATATTTCCATTTAATCCAATAAGTCTTCCATAAGCCCTTACTATGTTCTTCAGCTCTGTGTTTCCAGGGACTAAATAGTGTGCATGGCAGCAAAACAAATATTTATTTTTATGTTGTAAATATGCTATGATATTACATGATACATTTTTTAAAAGATTTTATTTACTTTTTAGAGAGAGAGGAAAGGAAGAGGAAAAGGAGGGAGAGGAACATCAATATGTGAGAGATACATTGATCAGTTGCCTCTCACACACCCCCAGCTGGGGACCTGGCGCACAACCAAGGCACGTGCCCTGGCTGGGAATCAAACTGGTGACCTTTCGGTTCACAGGCCGGCACTCAACCCACTGAGCCACGCCAGCCGGGGCTACATGATACATTTTAATTAGTACTGTGAAAACAATTTTCCTATTTCATGGTCAAACCCTAAAAATGAGTAGTTTCCAATCCATAAATGAGTTGAATTTCAAATATTTGTTTCTAAATCAGTTGTTCAAAACTCAGAAGTCATGTAAAAAGAAGATTTTAAGTAGTAGTGAGAGCCAGCCTAGCTATAGGTTTTCTGATTTGTTGAAATTATATGCATTTCTCTGAGAAGTGGTTGAAATTATATCCATTTGTTGTAAGACATGATTTACTTATTTTGAATGATGGTCCTGAAGGAAGTGGAAAGTTTTCCACCGTTGTTCTTCTTGTCTTTAATACAACGCGTTGCCCCACCATTCATACTTACCAGCCATCCTTACTGCTATGTTTTAATTACTAAGTGGGATGCTGAGAAGCTGGGAGAGCAGCGGGTTAATGAAGGAAGGGGCTCCCCATTTATGAGACCCCCCCACCGTGGGAAAGGAGATGGTAGAGAAAAGAATCAGCCCCTAGGCCATGGTGGGAAGTCCTGCTCACGGTGCGTGAACTTCTTCAGATGACAGTGGTGGTCTCTGCTGCCGTGTCTCCTCCACCCAGCTGGTGGTCTTGGCTCCAGATGTTGCCAGAATTAGGACTGAGTCTGTTGCTCCCCCATGGGAGCGGAGTTTACATAACTACGAAGAGTTTTGGGATTGGTGATAATTAAAGAAACAAAACAACAACGTCAGTCATTAATTCAAGAGGAAACAAAAAGTCAAGTAGGGAGGGTGAAGTGATTATAGTATACTATGTGGCTCAGCTGTCAATAAGATTTTTACAACCGTAAAAGATAAATAGTGTGTCTCTTTGCAGTTCATTGCCTTTAGGCTCCAAATTCATCCATCATTGCTTGACCTGTGAAAATAGATCAGGGTCCTTTAACGATTTTTCCTTTGTAGCTGACATGATGTTAAATCATCAATAGAGGGCACTAGAGGGACACTGCAAGGGGAAGGGGCTTCTCTTCCCGGTTCCACTGTTTTCCGTTTTGCCTCTTCTTGCTCCTACTGTTTGGCTGTCAGCAGTGGGTAGGTTGGGGAGGCATCCACTGGCATTTGCCCCCATGAAGTTACAGCAGCCCCTCGCAGATAGCTTCTCATTGAGATTCTGTAACACTCTCACGACTGGATTTCCAGTGACTCTTGCTGGCGCCGTGGTGGTTTCTCAGCTCTCTAGAAAGGGGTTTACTGCTTGCCAGTCCTGGCCATGGTTTTTCTATCCACCTGCACCCTGGAGCGGTGTCTCCTGCCTGGCCAGCGAGTATGGCCCAGTTCTGGCTTGGAGCAGCTCAGTACACTTCTTTGCCATACCAGCCTCAGGGAGGGATATTCCTTCCTTGAGTAGCCTTGCTCATCTCTAGGGTATTTTAGAGTTCTCCTCCTTCTGTAAGATAACCCTGTATTACATAATAAATTTATATTAAAATTTCCCTCTATTAATTGCTCATGGCTTCTGTCTCCTAATTGGACCTTGATCAATTCAACGCTAAATACTTATCTAACCAAAATTGATACAATTGTTTGGGGGGAGTGGGGAATTGGATTGTGTGTGTGTGTGTGTGTGTGAGAGAGAGAGAGAGAGAGAGAGAGTGTGTGAGAGAGAGAAGAGCTAAATCCTTATCTTCTGAAGTAGGAAGTTGATAAATAAGAGCTATAGTCTAAGATTGTCACTTGAACATTTGAAAATGGTTGTATTTGGGGATCAGGAAATGGAGTGAGAGAAATCTGCTATTTTTTGTAACAAGCTTTGTGTTTGTCTCTATGATCATAGATGACTTTGATAAAAATTAAACTGAGAAAATCACTGGGGTTGAAACAAATAAACAAAAAGGGAAGCAAAGAATGAAAGTTACAGAGTTTGTAGAATATCAAAAAATGTGTCTCTGGGATAGTTTATTTAACACACAATACACAAGCAAACTAATTTCTGGCCAAGCTAATTTAATGAAATGAGAAAATAGGCTCATTCCCCCCACCCCCACCCCACATTCTGCTTTCCTGGCCCCGGGGCCAGGGGGAGCGGAGCATAGGTAGAGAAAATGCATTCCCTTGGTTACCGAAGCACCAGGATGGAGGGAATAGAAGGACCTGTGGAGATATATCTCTGTTATAGGGGTCTAGAAGGGGTGGCAAAGACTCCAAATAATTGAGGGCAGTAGCATTATTTTCATGTTTAAAGGAAAGCCCCGTTCTCTACCCTCTGAGGCTTCCTTCATTACCTTCCTAGGGAGCACACTTCACAGTGTCAGAAGCAGCAGCTCAAATGGATTTCCATAGCTAATAAGTGGGCACGAATGGAAACACCTCTCCTTTTCCCTGTTGGCACCAACACACTTGGTCATTTGAAATCCAGCATAGTTGTTAATAAATTAGCAAGACAGTAGGGAGCCATTGATGTTCGTGGTTTAGAAAAGCAGCCTTGGTAGGTAAACAAATTTCTTTTCCTCCTACCCAGGATGGGGAAGGTCAGAAGGGTGCTGTTCAGAATCTGGAATTGTAGGCAGCACAGTGTGGTTGCAATCCTGGTGTTTAAACAGAGCCAGATCATTGCTTGTGTGGAAAGGGAATGTGGTACTATTCATTTTTAGTGGAGTCTCTAACTAAATGAGAATGAAGACAAATAAATACAGAATGTGTAATAAATACCTAAGAAAATCTACAGTGGCAATATTCTAACACAAATATGACAAGGAACATGTGAATATGAAACTCTTCTTTGTCCCTTGTTTTCCTGCTCTCTAAAATAGGAATAGAAAACCATTTTTTTTAGAATTAAAGATAATTGTGGATAATATTACTAGCACAATGTCTGGCTTGTAATAGCATTAAATAACTGGTCATTACTGATATTTTCATTATTTTTATCATGGCTGTAATTATCACTAGTATTTGAAAGCAGAGTTGCAACCTCACGAGGTTTCAGGAGCCAGCCGGGAGTGGGGACGCGGCGGGGGGCCTTGCGAAGGGCAAGGCCTGGAGCAGGTACACCCCTCCCGTGGGGCGCCCCTGAGTGTTCCAGCAAGTCCCAGTCACAGGAAAGTGCCTGTCTCCTCATTATCCTCATCCTTCTTTCAGAAAAACCTGGAAGTCTAGATTTTTATGTGAAATCTCCCCATTTTAAATATTGAGGACTAAACAGGTATAGTAGACGGGCATGAGGAATGTATAAATCAATCACAGTCGAACAAAGCTAAGTCAGGGGTCTGCTTCGTGCTGCCTGACATGGAACTCGGTCGACTGACCAGAGGTGCAAGCAGACCACGAGGAGCCTCAGGACAAAGAAAATTCCTGCGAAGATTGATTCATAGCTACTTACCCATGCTTGTCCTTTGCCCATACCATAAAGGGAAACAGACCACCAAATATACCTTGTAAAGATTAAAGTTAATCCCAGCCTTTTCCATTATTTTCCGAAACAGCAGTTTTCTGTAGAAACTGTAAACAGATACAAACTCAGCCCCTGGAGGCGGTTGGGTCTCCCTTCGTTCTCTCCTGAGAAGTCTGCTGCTCTGCCTGTGGAATGGCTTTTCTTGCTTCTCTGTGCTCAGTAAAACCTGCGTTTCCACTTGAACCTCTCATCTGGCTCCTGGCTTGAATTCTTTCCTGCGTGAAGCCAAGAGCCCTCTTGTCTCGGGGCTTGCATCTTCACTAGACACTTGCCCCTCTGGCATCAAAACAGTTTATGTCTGTGGAGAGGATCGGGTCCACAGGCCTGTTTAAAGAAGCAAGTGTTCCCTGCTCGAGGACCCAGCTCCCTCTTTGGGATCCTGTGGCTTTCAGTCTTCCTTCGCAGTTCCCCCAGGGGCCTCGCAGGCACACCATCACTGCCTCCTCTGGTGAGCTGGCCTGTGGGCTTTGTCAGTGCTCGTGGGGCTGGAGTACAGCAGGTTCCCATGGGCAAGCTCTCACGAGGGGTCCTCGCTGACCCTGTTGACCCCCGGATAATCAGAAAGGCCTGGTCTGAGGCCTTCTCCCCAATTTGGGCATCCTTAACCTCCTCCCAGGGCCCTCCAGGAACATGGCAAAGACAGTTACTCACACTAGAATGTTAATGATTTAACAGCTCACCCTTCACAATAGGTGTCTACATCTTCAAAGAGAAGACTCAGGTAAGGAAATAGAATTAGTTACTAAGGCAAGAATTTTAGGGTTCTGGACACTTCAGAGGAGCAAAACCAAATTTTGTCTTTGGAGAAAGCTGCTTCTGAGGCCCGGTTGAAACAGGTCTTCAGGTACCCATGAAGAAACGATGCTGTTTGCTCCGCTGCTAAGCAGTCGTTTGACTCTTATTCACCATCCATTGCCAAGTCAGAAACCATTCACTGTTCTCCAGGTATTGGTAAAACACACACACACCCCAAAAATGTACAATAATCTAGGGAAGAGAGTGGTCACTGTAGATTGGTCCAGACTTATCAATTTATTATTTTTAGGTAAAAAAGAATTGGCAGTGATTTGCTCTAAGTTCATATCAGTAGTCTTTTCTATTCACCAAAGGATTTTCCACTGTTTCTAGAAGCAGGCCTTGCAATTTAAGTGTGTGGTCACCAGGTGGCGGAAGTGTGCCACGGCCACGAGGTCTAAGGCTGGCAGGGAAGCGGAGCGCACCTCCCATCCAGTCACCTTAGAACCAGGGAGAGTTCTGACCTTCCCTTGAAGCCACATTCAGTCTGGAGTTCGCCAAAAGATTTTCGCTTTTCTAGCAATCCTGGCTGAAAGCTTGCTGGTAAATTTTACCCTTCTGTTCTCCTCTGGGAGAGTAAAGAGTTGTACTTCGAAAGCGTAGATACCTCAGAACCCTCTTTTTAAAATCAGCTCGTCTCTCATCTGCCACTTTATTTCCTTTGCCTTTCTTTTTACAGCTGAGGAGAGGAGACCTTACCCTCTCGTTACAGTCTGAGGGAGGAATGTGTGCTCTGCTTGGGGCAAGCCTTGAGGCTTTATTTATGTAGAGAGGCCTGAAAAGGGCTTGGAGAGCCCCGTCGGGGCAGGAGGTGACGGGCCCCCTCCAGGCTGGTGGTGGCGACAGCACAGGTGTGGCGTTCCCTCCCTGCTTCCCTGGCTATATCTGACAGGTTGGCCAGGACCTGTGTTTGGAAACTTTTGCTTGGGTTTTCTGTGTTCTTCACGGATTGCCCTTCCCCTCTAAATACAATAGACCTTCATTATTTACAGTGGTTATGTTTCATAAAGTTGCCATGGATACTGAACCACTGCACCTGGGCAAGTCCAAGTTTAGGTTTCTGTGAGTCTCTGGCCCCATCATTTTCATCAACTGATCAATATATAACCCTGTTTTATGTGTGTTTCTGTCCAAAGACACCTCGTTTAATATATTGATTTGTTTCATATATCGATCTGCTATATTTGATATAGCGATTTACACTGAACTCGTGGCCAGCAGTAGTGTAACTCATGTCTGAACAAAGCTTATCTGACACAAGTGTGTCGTCCGTAAGGTGCACCACACTCTTCTGCACTTGGGATTACTGAACAGCGCCTCAGCACCGTGAGTGGGGACATTCAAACAGTGAAATCACCAACACAAAGCACAAAATGTGAAAAAAAGTGACACTAAATACACTACGAAAAGGAAACGTTGACATTATGAGGACTGACGCGTGAAGGCAGAGGATCACCTTGTGTGGCCCCGGCGGGGAGTGTGGGCACCAGGCAACTCAGATTTCTTACCGATCTGCATGCACCATGTTTGGGAACGACCCCGAAAGTGCCACAGATACCGATTTGGGGTTACAATGAATTTCAGCAAGTAGGCAAATGTGCAAATACAGAATTGGTGAAGAATGAGGATCAACTGTACAAATGCAGGAAAGCCCAGAGCTTGGCTCTCAGCCCTTTTGTCTCTCTCTTCTCCCAACAGGAACTCATCTCTCTCACACCGTCAGACAGATTACTTCAAAACATGCACCTGAAGCCTTGCCCTCTCTCGAGTCCAGCAGTTCTCAAAGTATATAGTTCCGGGGCCCTGGGGAGCTGGAGTCCATGGGATCCTCCCTGTGTAACTGCAGATCTGCGTGAATCTGGATTTTTTTCATATGTATCAACTAAAACAACTGGTCATGACAAACCGAATGCAGAAGCAGATCTGAGAACCCAACTTCCAGTGAGCCGGACATTAAAGGGGTTTGCAGAAATGTCAAACAATCACTAAGGTTTTGTTTTGTTTTGGAAAATAATTGGTACTGCTATTTATGTTCATGTATTGGGTTGGCCAAAAAGTTCATCTGGTTTTTCTGTATGATGGCTCCAGTTGTCTTAGTTGTCTTCATTAGAAACAATTTTGTTAGATTGTATTGTGACAGCTGTCATATCAGCGTGCATTTAAAAAAACTTAACAAAATTGGTGAGTTTTGTGCAGTCATTTTAATATTGAATATGGAAGAAGATAAGCAACATTTTTGGTATATTATGCTTTATTATTTCAAGAAAGATAAAAACACAACTGAAATGCAAAAACGGATTTATGCTGTGATGGGAACGGTGCTGAGACTGATCAAACATGTCCAGAGTGGTTTGTGAAGTTTTTTGGTGCTAATGACATTGTAACCAAATAACTCTTTGCTGTGGGGCTGTCGTATGCCCTGGAAGATGTTAGCAGCACCACAGCCTCTACCCGCGGGAAGCCAGTGTGCGACTACCGGACTCACCCTTTCCTCTTCCTTCTCCCTAAGGTCAGTTCTACATCTCAGGGTTTATGCAGTAGCCTGATGTCGGTGGGAAAAGCAAAATCCTCTTGGTTTTGGTTTGTCTTATGCTGGCCTCCACTGTGCTGTGCCAGGTGGGGTGGGGATGCCCCCACTGTGGTTTTTAGTCCTGAATCCCTGGAAAGGCTGTCCGAGAGCCTTTGCTTCCAGAAAGGTCCCAGTGCCAGCCAGAAGATTGCTCGTCCCCCGGTAGCTATGGTAATTACTGATGATTTTACTGCTAACTAGAAGATAGTTAATGTTTATTGCACTGTTACTACAGACCACTGTCCATACTGGAGGCTTTTAAAATTTGATCTCAGCCTCAGGAACTGGCTAAATATGAATACATGGAAGAACAAGGAATACTAACTGAAAAAGACCTGCTGGAAGTGGTTTCGGAGAGCACCCCTTCTGTCCCCGCCTGGTGGCAGAAGTGTCCAGGGAGCCCAGTACTGCGGAAGGACACAACATGTGATTTCGCCTGGTACTATTTTACCTATGACCCACGGATTAGCAAACTCTTGTATCTTGAGGACTTCTTCGAAAGGAGTGATTATAGAAGCTTTGGGATAGGATCAAAATTCTGAAGAATCTAAGCCCGATTGTGGTGAAACGTCGCTGCAGCAGCATGCACTTCCTGATAGTGCAATGGAATGAACCCTCTATCAACTTCTACCAAAAAAGAGGTACTTCTGATCTGTCCAGCAAGGAGGGATGGAGGCTCTTTAAGATCAACAAAGAACGCATGCTAACAATGGCAGCAGAGGAGTGAGGAGTGCTGGTGCAGACTACACCTTCCATTCCATTTTAGAAAAAGTTCTCAACTTATCTTGCTTTCCGTCATGTGTGAGTAAAAAGATAGAATGAGCTCCCATTCCAAAGCTTTGTTGCCAGTGGCGTTGCCGCATGTTTGAAATGAGTTCTCTTTAAGGTGGCAAGGTAGTTTGGAGTCAGACTTATTCTTGAAGATCTTTTGGTAAACAACAGGGTGGTGTGGTCTTAATGTATATTAAAAAAACTTCATTCTTGCGAGTCATTTAAATGTGTACAATGTAAACACTGGTACTTAGAGTTTCTGTTTTGATTCTTTTTTAATAAACTACCCTTTGATTTCAAAATAAAGTAAAATTTGATCTCATGTGTCACAGAATCCTATGAAATAAATATTATCTCCACTTTACAGACAGACTCAGAAAACATAAGTAGTTTGCCTATATTAGCAGCTATCATATCTTTTGGACTATAAGACACACTTGTCCCCCCCCAAATTTGGGAGCTTACCTGGCTGTTTACATTTACATTTGTGAAATATTATGTTGTTAATGTTATTAAACATTTTACCACATTTTTTGCTTCAAAATTTTTTTTCCTATTTTCCTCCTCTAAAACCTGGGCGTGTCTTATGGTCTGGCGCGTCTTATAGTCCGAAAAATGTGGTAAGTAGCAGAGCTGGCTCTTGTGCCCAGATCTTGTTTGAGTCCAGTGTTCATACTGTTAACCACTTACTCTGAATCGTCTCCCCTGGGAGGCCCTGGAGACCTTCCTACTCTCCACTTGGCTCAGAGGACGCTTGTGTCCTCGTGCTGGTCAGGGGCTGACAGTAAGTAGTTGTGTGTACTCTGCTATACTGCTTTCAACTGCTTATTCCATCAGCCAGGGCAGGGAGAGGAACCAGACCCCAACCCCGCCCTCCAGAAACTCGCACCAAGCTCGGCAGAGTGTTTGCTCTGACTCCTTCAGGACTGCCAGAGTGGGTGCTGTCTGACTTTTGAAAACAAAGCCACCACCATTGCTGCTTAGGGCCACCGCATCCATCAGTTAGGCCCAGCTAAGAGCCAAGGGGAAAGGCTATGGTGACTCGGACCCAACACCTTTGAGGAGTCCCTGAGCACTGCCCTGCAGAGGGCACTTGAATCAGCTAAAGGTACCGAGAGGCAGCAACCGAGACTGGAAGAGGGATGGAGGCAAGAGGGAGGGGGAGGCTGGCAGAGTGCCCGAGGCAGACAAGATGCCTGACATTCCTGATGAAAGCTCTCCGTGATGCTGCCTCACAAAGACTTGCTCTGTGCTAAAAATGTCATGCAACTAGGATTCCTGTCTCCCTCCCCACGTTTTACATCCATTTCACCCAAAGGTCACTGGTTGTCAGAGAGAGCCCAGGTGGAAGGTGGGGTGGGAGGGATTCTAGTAGGCTGATTTCATTCTGGTTTAGCTGGTTTGTGTTTATTTAAACAATAGATCTAGAGTTCCAACTGGTCTCCAAATGGCAGTGAAATAAATGTCATCCCCAAGTCACAGCAGAGTTTAATACAAACAGGGCAGTTCCGCATCTTCCAAAGGCAGTGGCGATCACGGAAAGCAGCAGTGGCTGCCCAGGTACCTGGGAAGGGGCTGGTGAACGTGCACCCCAGAGTTCAACAATCTGACTCTCAAGGCTGGAGGATCCGCGCTGATCTTTGTGGCTGCAGCAGAGCTTGGGTAAAACATAACAACGAGGGACAGAGGAATTTCTCAGATAGTTGCAAACCCTTGTGCCGCTCAGGGCTGTTAGGTTGCAACCACAGAAAGGAGCTCCGGATAAACTGAAGACAAAAGGAGTGCAGCGGAATAGCCTAGCATGGCATGCAGCCGCGGGGCCGGGAAGGCTGTGAATACGGCCCAACACAAAATTCTAAGTTTACTTAAAACCCTTTCTTTGCTCATCAGTTTTCGTAAGTGTGTGTGTATTTAATGTGTGGCCCAAGAGAACTCTTCTTCCAGTGTGGCCCAGAGACACCGAAAGGTTGGACACCCCTGGCTAGAGAGTCACAGGCACAGGCCTCCGCAGGGCTGGTGGCTCTAGAGATCCAGGGAGCAGGAAGTAAAGGGGCAGCTCTCTCTGGGATGAATTTGTTTTGCCATTTTGGGTCTTTGTGTCACGTGGCTCAGGATCTAAATCCTATAGGGCCAGATTCCCATTTGCTTAGTTTGAATCATGTGTTGAGCTTTGGTTGGGAGGGAGGCACCTTCAGTGACTGCGCCACCAGGCCTGTGTGCAATGGGTGGTAGGCAGTGTCTCGATGGAAATTGTACAGAGACACGGGTGCTGTGCAAGGGGTGTCGGCACGTGGATGTACTCGCCTGTGCTTTCCCCGGAGGGACACAGGTAGGCTCTCGGTGGAGTGAATTTTCTGTAGGATTGATTATTAGAATTAAGATTGAAAGTATTAGAAATAGAGAAATTATTCAGGAGGCAAGGTCAGAAAGAGCAACCTGAAGGCATATGTGGAGACGGAGGAGGTTGCTTCTCTTCCTACTCATTGCTCTTCGGAATTGCCACGTACAATTGGGAAAGATGCCCCGATTAGCTGTCCCAATGGAAGGCACTCGTGCTAGCCACAAACAAAAGAGAAATGTGGAACAAATAAAGGGAAAAAGTAAACTTGGAGCCAGAGCATAAGAGCTAGCCTATGTTTGGGTGTCTAAAGAAAAAAAGTTCCTTCAGTCATACATAGTCCCTTTATTCTTGCGTATATTTTTAAAGTACACAGCTCCATATAAAGAGAAAATAAAATTGGAGCTTCTAATAAGTTATTTAAAAAATAAGGTCATATCAGAGATCAAATATTTAGAAAAATCACACACACACACACACACACACACACACACGATGAATTAACAAGTCAGGAAGGAAGTGAATAACATAGTCACAGGAGATGAGGGAGGTGACTGCCGTGCTGAGAGACAGACCCGTAGACCAGCCTGGTCTAGAAGACTAAAAGGCTGAACCGAAAAAATCCGAAGTCAAGACCAAAGGTCTACAATGCAACAGAGGCAAAAGTGTCCTTGAGCAGAAGAAGGCTGATGGCCTGTCCTGACTCATTCACTCAACAAATAGGCGCTGACCTCCAGCTCTGTTCAGAAGCTTGAACAGAGGCCTTGCAGAGGTGTCGCCACTGAGCCAAGGAGTCTACGTTTACCACCACTTCACCCTCTCATACTGAAATTCCTTAAAGACCTAGCAACAGAGATAGGGCCGCATAATGTTCACCAAGTTTAATTTTTTTTTTCTGTGTAGCTGCTTGAATTCATCATTAGAAATAAAACACAAATTTAGAAAGAGTATGGAACTTCAAATAAAAATTTCATATCAGTTTTAAAAGATTTTTCTAATTAAAAATCTCTTAAATCTTACCTATTCAATTTACTCTTTCAAAAACAAAGATAGAATCTGTATTTGAAATGTTTCTATTGGTAATAAAAACAGTTTTTTAAAAAATTATTTCACATATTACTTTACTCAGTTGGAAAAACACAACAGAACATGAAGCAGGTTCAGAATTCAGAATGATCTAGGCTACTCTTGGGGGTTGTTTGGAGAGTAAGAATAGGGTAAAGAATTTTCTGGATTTTGTCCAGGTCAGATTCAGTTTAAACTTCAAAGAGAGAACAATATTGTTATTTGAGTTCAGTTTCAATTCAAATTAAAATATCAGTTTCCTACTTTGGGTTTAGTTCAACTCCCTGCTGAGAGCTGAGAATGTCCTTCAGTGGAAGAAAAGTGCCAGAGCAATTATTTTTCAACTCACTTTTTGACTCCCTACCCCACTGTAAACTGAGTGCAGTCGGCGGCTTTCAGATGATCACAGAGCATTGCAACGCTGCCGAGCTCCTCCAGGCCCCAGAGTTCCTGGGGCCCTGAGACGCGTGTGGCCAGAGAGCCTTTGTGAGCTTATACTCACCCCCTAGAAGAGGCAGGAGGGACACCAGGGTCTGATGGGCCCTCGCGTGTGAGCTGGCTATGGGTGAGAAGGCTTAGGATGTGGGATGTAGGCCATGGGGAAGCTGACACTTAGCATGGGGAAGGAGGCCAGAGGCATGAAATGGACTCAGCCCTCCATGAGGAGGAAGGTCAGCACAGACATGGAACTGCCTGTTTTCTGTTCTTCGTCCATTCCTAGAGACCCTGACAAAGAGACTCTGTGTCCAGAGGGAAACTGACTCATGGGGGAAGGTCGTGCTACAAAGAAGCCACACAAAAAGGGCAGTCATGAGAAACACCTGCTCTCATCTCCTTCCCCTGCCCCAGTTGTGAATGTACCCATCACAACCTTGCTTAGAGGGGCGTGGCCTGGAGCCCCTGCCCGCCGCCGCCCACCCACTCCCATGGCAGTTTCTGCCATCAACCCCCACACCGGTCCCTGTCTCTGCCCAGCCCTGGTCACCTTGCTTTCTTACGGAGGCAGCTCAACCACCGCTCAAATGATAACACGTAAGCCCTTTCTCCACCCCACCTCCACCTTTAAAAAAGAAGCTTCAGAGACTTCTGGAAAAGTCTTTAAGCAACACTGGTAAAGGGATTTACATTATCATACTAGATGCTATCATTCAGTCTCTGCCCTGTTAAACCTGAGCATTTGCCTTCCATGCAATGCTTGTGATCCTTTGCAGGATTAAAAAAAAGAGAGACAAAAAATTGTTCCTCAGGTGTTGAGAGGATTAGATGAGATGAAATACAGAAAAGTGCCTTAAGAGCAGAAATCACTGCAGGAATGCAAGACCACATTAGAGTCCGAGCTTGTTGCCGCGGCCTAGAGTTATAAACACTGACGTGTCTCATGTTTTTAAACTACTTCAGCTTTATTGATAGTTCCAATCACACCATTGTTATCACTACCACTTCTTAGACACTTCATACACATCAATTCAGTTAATTCTCCTAAGAGTCCTGTGAAGTCACAATTCCTGTTTACAGAGAGGAAACTGGGAGGCTTAATATTTATTCAATAATCCAGTCTCTTATCCCCTGATTCCAAATGCCACCTTTATCATTAAGTGAATTGCCATATATACATGACTCTTTTTAACTCTCTAATCTACTCCGCTGGTTTCTTCTCAACACTTCTATCTCAATACCAAAGCCTTTGTTATGGCTTTATTTACTGTATATTTTCCTATTTGATGTCATTATACTTTTTTAATCAAAAACATCTTGTTCTTTTTTAAAATAGATTTTCCCACATGAAGCCTATATTTTACTTTTAGTTTGTTGTCTAGGAAATAGACACGTGGCACTACATCCGAGAGACACAGGAGGGTGCACAGTGAGTAGAGAAGGCGCCCTCCCCCGCATTCTGTCGTTCAGCACACCCTCAAAGGCAGCCAGCTGGTCTGACCGCTTCACATCCGTTCTTCCAGAAATAGTCCATACATACGAACTTTAAAATACATTTATCAAGTTCTACCCCAAAAATTCAATTAGAACTTTGATTAAGATTGAACTGAATTTATAGATTAATTTGAAGAAAAATTCACATTAAACAATAACAAAGCTCATTCAGCAGCTAGAATGTCTTTCCATTTCTTTTGGTCTTCTTTTATGTACTTCAATAAACTTTTACAATTTTAATCATATCTTACATGTTTCTTTTTTTAAATATATTTTATTGATTATGCTATTACAGTTGTCCCATTTTCCCCGCTTTCTTCCCCTCCACCCCCCCATTCCCCGCCCTTTAGTTTTTATCCATAGGTCATATACATAAGCTCTTTGGCTTCTAGATTTCCTATACTATTCTTAACCTCCCCCTGTCTGTTTTCTACCTACCATTTATGCTACTTATTCTCTGCACCTTTTCCCCCTCTCTCCCCCTACCACTCCCCTGTTGATATCCCTCCATGCCTTATATAAATCCCTTTAACATTTCATATAATAAAGGCTGGGTGATGTTAAACTCCTTGAACTTGACCTTATCTGAGAAGCACTTTATCTGCCCTTCCATTCTAAATGATAGCTTTGCTGGATAGAGTATTCTTGGATGTAGGTCCTTGCCTTTCATGACTTGGAATACTTCTCTCAAGCCCCTTCTTGCCTGCAAAGTCTCTTTTGAGAAATCAGCTGACAGTCTTACGGGAATTCCTTTGTAGGTAACTATCTCCTTTTCTCTTGCTACTTCTAAGATTCTCTCCTTATTTTTAATCTTGGGTAATGTAATTATGATGTGTCTTGATGTGTTCCTCTTTGGGTCCATCTTCTTTGGGACTCTCTTATCTTCCTGGACTTCCTGAAAATCTATTTCCTTCACCAGCTTGGGGAAGTTCTCCTTTGTTATTTGTTCAAATAAGTTTTCACTCCCTTGGTCTTCCTCTTCTCTTTCTGGCACCCCTATGACTCGGACGTTGGGATGTTTAAAGATGTCTTGGAGGTTCCTAAGCCTCTCCTCAGTTTTTTGAATTCTTGTTTCTTCATTCTTTTCTGGTTGGATGTTTTTTTCTTTCTGCTGGTCTACTCTGTTGATTTGAGTCCCAGTTTCCTTCTCATCTCTATTGGTTTCCTGCAGATTTCCCCTCATTTCCTTTATATTACCCTTCATTTGTTCAAGTGATTGCGACAGTCTTTCTTCAAATCCTGTGAGCATCCTGATTACCAATGCTTTGAACTGTGCATCTGATAGGTTGGCTATCTCTTCGTCACTTAGTTGTATTTTTTCTGGAGCTTTGATGTGTTCTTTCATTTGGGCCATTTTTTTTTCTTGGTGCGCCTGTTACTTTAAGGGGCAGAGCCTTAGGTGTTCACCAGGGCGGGGTAACCCATGTCCTAGTGTTGTGACACTGTCTGTGGGGGCGGGGCCTGAGGGAACAATGGGGCTTGCTCTGTTCTCCCTCCGCAGCTATCCACAAGCAAGTTGGCCCCTTCTTTGCTGGCTCTGGGGTGAGCTGGCAGGCCTGCACAGTTCCAAGTTTCTGTGGGCCTCCCCAACGAACTCTCCTGTGAGGCTGGGAGTTCCTCCTGCCGCCTCAACCCCCACAGGTGTGTTCAGTCGGTGGTTTGAGGCTTTATTTCCCTGCGTTGTTGGGCGACGCGGTTTGTTCCGCTCCCCAGCTTTTCCTCCCAGTTTATCTGCGCGCGCCAATGAGGGACTGCCCGGCTCAGCCCTGGTTTCTCCGAGTGCGCCCGTCACGGGCCTTTCCGGGCAGCTGGAACGTTGCCGGCACCACTCCACAAACAGCGCCTCGCCGAGCGCTCTCCACCCGGCTCCGCCCTGCTTACTGGTCTGGATGAACGTGTCTTCTTTAACTCCTTGGTTGTCGGACTTCCATCAGTTCAGTTTTCTGTCAGATCTGGCTGTTTTTGTTTTTTAAATTGTTGTTTTTCCTCTTTTGGTTGTGTGAGGAGGCACGGTGTGTTTACCTATACCTCCATCTTGGCCGGAAGTCCATATCTTACATGTTTCTGATAATATTTATACCTCAGTATTTTAGAGTTTTCAGGTGTGTGACAGTAATAACAGAATTTTGGTGTGTTGATTTTGTATCTTTCTTATGAATCCAATACTTTCTCATGTGACTTTCTTGCATTTTCCCTCTGGATGATGATATCATTTACAAATGAGTTAATCCTTCCTTCCAATCTTTATACTACTTTTCTTGTACCAATTTTGTTGTTTTAGTTATACTTTTAGTGAACCCCAGAATAGTAGCAGAGGTAAAATATAATATCATCTTTTCCCTGTTTTTGTGGGAAGACTACTTCAGACCACTAAGTATGACTGCTGTGTGTTCTAGTTGCTAAGTTTCCATCTATTGCACCTACTAGGAGTATTAATAGCAATGAGCATTGAATTTAATCAAAAGCTTTTAAATATCTAAGTCTCAGTTTTCTTTGTTAAATCTATTAACATACTGAATTACATTAGTAGAGTTCCTGATGTTGAATCACTTTTATATCCCTAAAATTGAACTTATTAGTCATAATGCATTATTTTAAAATGATTTTGTTTAGTATTTTTGCATCTATGTTCATAAGATTAAGATCTTAATTTTGATGCTAGTTTAAGAAGTCTGGATTTCTTTGCTAAGGAAGGCTGGGAACAATGAAGTTTTGATTAATTGTTTTACCACCTTTGAAAATATTATCAAGGGTGATCCGGTGATAAAAAATTTATCTTCAGTGAATTGTCTGGGTTTCTTCTTTGCTCTTTATTGCTGAATGTTTCTGACTTTGTCTTATTCCAGACAGTGTTATTTAATGATTTGTGGAGATATGTCTGCAAAATGTTTCCTTTTCTCTTTGTATTGGAAAGGATGCATCTTAAATTGACTTGTAAAATTTTTAATCGGGGCCCTGACTGGTGTAGCTCTGTTGGTCGGGCGTCATGCTGCAAAGCTAAAGGTCGCTGGTTTGATTCCTGGGCAGGGCACGTGGCGGGGTGGTGGGCTTGGCATCCAGCTGGGCCCGTGCAAGAGGCAACCCAGCAGTGTTTCTCTCACACATTGCTGTTTTTTTCTCCCTTTCTCTCCGCCTTCTCCTCTTGCTAAAAATAAATAAAATCTTTGAAAAGATTCTTAATTGGGAAGCAACCTATTTTAGGCAACTATTGTTTCTCTTATGCTTTCACGCCGTGTGTTTTTGCACAGGACTGACTTGTTAAGGAATGTGCAACTATGTGGGCACCAACTGTGTTGGGAGAGAATGTTCCCAAAGGCCCCTGCCTTGGCTGTTCCCGGAGTAAGACATAATCCATGAGCAGGAGCAGGGTGGCCATCTGTGCAGTTTTTCCAGGTGTTCGGTTTCATTATCAAACACGGCAGCATTCATCCTTCGTTTTTCTAAAAATAAGGTCTCTGTAGGCAGAGGAAGACAAATCCATCAAGTGTGCCGAAAGCCTGAGATATACTAAGAATTTAAGTCCTCAAACAACCTTGATGAGAAAGGTGTCCATTGTCCCCGGTGGACTCCTGATGACAGTCCTCTAGGGGCCACAGTGTCAGAGGTCACACAGTGTCTCCAGGATGACACGAGGCCACGTGGTAGACATAGCAGCATGTGTTCAGAGAACTTGTCTGACTCCCAGTTGTCACTTTGGGTTCCTGAGTCCTGGACGTTGGGTGTTTAGTTCTGCTTGGGAATGGTTCGTAATACCTGCGCCTGACGGCTAGTCGTCCCTCTACCCATTCTCCCCTTCTCTTCACAATAACAGGGGTTAGCTGAGCACACAGCCACCCCGGCAAAGGCGACGTTACAGGACATCTCGGGCAGCACAGTGGCCATATGACGAGTTCTTCCCATGAGCCCACAAACAGAAGTTACGTGTGCTACTCCAGATCTCTCTCCTAGAACAATTAGGTGCACACTCAGTTAGGCACATTTTCTAGTTCCCTAGAAGTAGAAACTAAAGGTGACCACAGACCACAGATCATTTCTCTGGCCTTCATTCTCCTGTCATAAAGATGCTAACACCTCTCATACACCTCTTCAGGGCTTCCTAACTATAGGGGACAGTCATGCTTAGCAGGTAGAAACTAGGGATCATGCATTTTAACTCCCACTGTTTGGGGACACAGTCACTGTTTGTGCATTGGTGGGGGACAGGCCTTACTTCCCACCAGGGGAACCCTAAAGATTTGTTACTCCCCACAGATGCCCCTACCGGCTTTGAAGTGGGAGACACAGAGACAGTTAGACATTAGCTGTTTAACATGTATTAGTTCAAAACAAGGAAAGCCAAGAAATTAAGTAGTGTTGTGTAGCAGATATAATCAGACATAATGAAATAAAGTTAAGGAGAAAAAAATCTAAATTATAAAGACAAGATAAAATTCTAATATCAAGCTAGCTAGATTATTACTAAACATTTTAAGAATTCCAGTGGCGCCTGGCTGGTGTAGCTCAGCGGATTGAGCACGCGGGCTGGGAACCAAGCAGTCCCGGTTCGATTCCCAGTTGGGGCACATGCCTGGGTTGCAGGCCAGGTCCCCAGTGAGGGCCATGTGAGAGGCATTGCCACACATTGCTATTTCTCCCTCCCTTCCCCTCTGTCTAAAAATAAATAAATAAAATCTTAAAAAAAAATTAAAAAAAAAAAAGAATTCCAGTGGCGTTCCTGCTTCACTGCAAGGCAGATTAAACAACACATTTTTTATTTTAATTATAGCAAGGAAACCTAAATGTTTGGTAAATCTTAAAAGATAGACTCCCTGGGTTGGCATATGAGCAAAAACCTCCAAGGGGAGATTACATTCAGAGGTACAAGTTGAAAAATGTAAGTAGATAAATATATTTACAAATCAATGAAGCATAATTTTTTAAAAGGTGCTAGAACTGCACATCCACATGCAAAAAAAATTAATCTAGACACAGACCTTATACCCTTCATGAAAATTCATTCAAAATGGATCAGAGACCTAAATATAAAATGCAAAACTATTATATTCCTAAAAGATAACATAGAAAAAAAACCTAGATGATCTTGCATATGATGATGTCTTTTTTTTTTTTAAGATTTTATTTATTTTTTTAGAAAGATGGTAACAAGGGAAAAAGAGAGGGAGAGAAACATTAACATGCGGTTGCCTTTCCCACACCCCCAACTGGGAACCTGGCCCTCAACCCAGGTCTGTGTCCCGACCAAGAATTGAACCTGGCAGCCTTTTGGTTCAGAGGCCAGCACTCAACCCACTGCACCACACCAGCCAGGGCTGATGATGTCTTTTAGATACAACACCAAAGGCACGATCCATGAAAACAATAATTGAGAAGCTGGACTTCATTAAAATTAACAACTGCTCTCTGAAAGACACTGTCAGGAGAATAAGATGAGCCATAGAGTAGGTAAAAATAATCGCAAAGGAAAAATCCGATAAAGGACTATTACCAAAATATACAAAGAACACTTAAAACTCAACAATGAGAAAACAACCTGATTAAAAAGTATGCCAAAGACCTTAACAGATGCCTCACCAAAGACACTCAGATGGTAGATAAGCACATGAGGAGATTCTCCACATTGTGTGTATCAGGGAAGTGCAGATTAAAACAACGAGACACCACCACACACCTGTTAGAATGGCAAACATCGAAACACCGACCACGCTCAATGCTGGTGAGGATGTGCAGCAATGGGCACTCTCATGCACTGCTGGTGGGAGTGCAAAATGGTGCGGCCACTTTGGAAGACAGGTTGGCAGTCTCTCACAAAACTAAACATGCTCTTACCACATGATCCAGCAATCACTCTCCTTGGTATTTTCCCAAAGGAGTTAAAAACTTATGTCCACACAAAAAGCTGCATACAGATATTTATAGCAGCTTTATTCATAGTTGCCAAAATTTGAAAGCAACCAAGCTGTCCTTCAGTAAGTGAATGGATAAACTGTGGTCCATCCAGGCAATGGATGTATTCATTGCTACTCGTATTCAGTGCTAAAAAGAAATGAGCTATCAAGCCATGAAGAGACATGGAGGAAGCTTCAGTGCATATTACTAAGTGAAAGAAGCCAATGCGAAAGGCCGAATACTGTATGTTTAAAATTAAATGACATTCTAGAAAAGGCAAACTTACGGAGACAGTAAAAAGATCAGTGGTTGCCAGGGGTTGGAGAGAGGAGGGTGAATAGGCAGAGCACGGAGGATTTTTAGGGCAGTGAAATTATTCCGCATGGTATTCTAATGTGGCTCCATGTCATTAAATATTTGTCCAAACCGTAGAGTGTACAACTCAAAGCATGAACCCTAATGGAAGCTGTGGACTTTGGGTGACTATGAGGTGTCAGTGTAGGTTCATCAATTGTAACAAATGTACCACTCTCGTGGGGGTTGTTGTTAATGGGAGAGGCTGTGCAAATCTTTTAAAAAAAGAATGCAGCCCTGGCTGGTATAGCTCAGTGGATTGAGTGCGGGCTGTAAACCAAAAGGTCACCGGTTCGATTCCCAGTCAGGGCACATGCCTGGGTTGCAGGCCAGGTCCCCAAGGGGGGCCATGTGAGAGGCAACCACACCTTGATGTTTCTCTCCCTCTCTTTCTCCCTCCCTTCCCTTCTGTCTAAAAAAAAAAATAAATAAATCTTTTTAAAAAAAGAATGCAAAGGGCTAAAATGAGTAAGAACAGGCATTCTTGGAAAGTTTATTTAACAGGAAGGGCAGGAGAATGAGGCCCAAGTAGCACATGCTCTCCAGTCCCACCAGTGCATCAGAGCGTCTTTGTACCACCCAGCAATACCTGGATTTGTTTACGTGTTTGTTCATGTGTTTATTTTCTGTTTCACATACCTTGGGGACGGGGACTCCACTTTTCATTGTAGGATTCCCAGTATCTAGGACAGTGCCTTAGGCATATGTGTCAGGTGCTCAATATATATTTGTGGTGTGGCTGATCCCCTACCCCTTCTCAGGGACACATCAGGACAGAAGTTCTCCTCTATTCCCCACCAGCCTTTGTGCCCCCTTCCCTCCAATCTGAGGAGTGGGTTCCTGACCGAGGAGACCGGTGGACGGTGAGAAGGCAGCCGGAGAGTCTTGCCCCTATAGCATCAGGGATGAGTCTCCTACATCTGCTTTTGTCAAAGTGCTTCCTTTTTCCCATAGGCCCCAACTATTGAAACTGCCAGGCCATAAAAGATTCCTTTCCCTCTGAGTCCCTCCCCTCTGTAAGGCAGTTAGCCAAGGACTGCCAGGCTAAGCTGTGTGAGTGGGAAAGAGTAGCCGCAGTCCAGTAAAAACATCTTGCGAGCCTCAGATGTAAACCACATACATATCTGATTTCCAATTTTTAGTAGTCTTATTAACAACTATAAAAAGAAACAGGTGACATTAATTTTAATATCATCTTATTTAACACAATATACCCAAAACTTACTCCATCATGCAATCAGTATGAAAAAGTTATTGATGCAACATTTACCTTTTTGGCATTAAATCTTATTTCATAGTCACAGCATGTTAGTTAAACTAGCCACATTTCAAGTACTCAATAGCCACCAGGTTGCGGGTGACTTCCTATTGGATAGTGCAGACTAGAGCAAGGAAATGGAAGAAAAACCTCATCGGTAATTAAAAATGTCACCTCCCAACCTCACGTTGGCGTCCCCAGTATCTAACACTTGGCTCAGACGTTAGTATTGTAGTGTGGGCCCGGGAAGGAGGCAGAGGAGTGGGCAGGAGATGGGCGGCAGGGGTGGAGTGTGGAGGGAATCAGCCAAGCCTTTTGCCTTGAGTCCATCTAATGTGCTTGGCCCACACAGTGTCTGGCAGGCCCCTTGGATCCTGCCAGTTCCCTGGAAGGAGGAGTCAGTGGACAAAGAAGCTCGCAAGGAGTCAACTGGAAGCTGCCCCCCGCCCAGTCAGTGGTCCGCCTTTGCTAGGACAGCTGCGGAGGGGTGGGTGCGCACAGTCCTCTCTCAGGCCCATCTCCAGGTCTCCTGTGGGCCTCCCCCGTGCCTCTAGGTGTTGTAATGTTACTGCTGAACACAAACACTTCATGCTGTATTTTGTCTGTTCCAAAAAGGTGCTTTCTAGCGCCTCTGCACCAATCCGTCTAATGTGTAATTGCACTGTTATGAAGCTGGGTCTTGTTTTAGAACCTGCCACTGAAGATCTCCAAAGCCCCCTACCAGGTGATCGTGAGCTTCTTCCCCTTTTTTTACTGGAGGGGAAGCAGCCTGAGAAGCCAGCGGCTACCCGTAAACAGTGAGTCAGGGAGGAAGCCAGCGCCTCGACCGTGTCATTAGCGTGACACATGACAGGAAGGAGGCGAGGTAGCCCTTGACTCCTTCCCTGTTGAGCAAGATCACATTCCACCTTAGGGAATGTTTCAGATGCTGGCAGCTCCCCACTGGAACCCCATTAGATAGAAGACCTAAAAGGGGTTAATTACACGTGGGGGATGATTAACGTGATCTAACATTTTCCTAATGAATCTTGTGTGTGGTTATGGCTACTACTTCTTAAATTCTGCTTTAACAGAACTGTTTCTGTCTCTTCCCCAGCTATCACTCCTGGCTGTCACTTCTGTTATCTGATCCCTCTCGTTCCCATCTCCCTTTTCCAAATGTTTCATTTCCTATTGCTGAGGGCTGAGAAGTCAGATAACTAAGTCTTGCAGAGATGTGTATGAACTCAGCCCCAAAATGAGCAAAAGGCCTTTCTTCTAGTTGGATGCTTAAGTGCTTGGACTTTGTCACACCTATTTTACGTGCTCAGAGATTTTTTTCTGAATATGATTTGCTCCGAAGGTTCATTTATCTGGTACATAATTGAGTAGTCCCTTTATTTGTTTGTAAACATTGCCTTTGTAGGTTATACCAAGTTCTTCTGCCTCCTGTTTTCTGCAGTCTTTTAAGATATTGGAGAAAATGATTCCACCTTAGGGTCCAAGCTTAGGGAACTTCCGGGGAAACACACAAAGCTGGTATTATTCGCTGCATCAAATGTTCTCATTTTTCACTAACCTCTGGGCACATTTACAAATATCTTTGAAGAAAGCATTCATAGCTTGTTATCTACCAAAGAGAAATGGAAACCAAACCTGCTTTCACTCACACCTACCCTTTTAAAGACCTGTCCCTAGTTTCTTCCTGCGAAGAGGGAAGGGAGTGGCCGCCAGTCCGCAGCGGAGCTGTTGTTCTGGCGTCGAATGCAGCGGCCGTTGCGACGGAACCAGAAGCCCCTCTGTTGTCTTACCCTTGGCAGCCGTTCCCTTTTGCCCCTATCGCTGTACGACCCTTAATTCTGTGAGGTCTGGGCAAATAGTAGGCCTCGTTCTTGGTGGAGGGAGGGGGGGGTGCCGTTGCTCCAAATCCTCCCTCCGTGCGAGGGCGCAACCAAGAGCTCCACCGTGGAAAAGACCGAGACGTAGAACTGGGGGCAACATGGGAAGTGGACGGGCTTATCCTCATGGGCATGGGACAACGCGACGGCAGGCGAAACAGGTGACTCCGCCATCCCGGTAGTTTCGCTGCCACAAACGGGGCTGCGGCGGGGGGAAGGGCGTGAATTATGGGGCTTTCTGAGCCGTAATTCACCAATGCACGGCGCTGCAACAAGCCGCAATAGGAAGAGGCTGGGCTCTGAGGACTGCACAGGGAAACCGGCGTGGACCAGGGGGCCCTGGGAATGGTACAAAGGTCACCTTCCTCTCTGAGACGCACTGAACGCTCACAGCAATGTTCACTCAACAGACAAGCCCTCAAAGAAGCTACACCTTTCCAGGAAGTCTGTGATGGTGGGGTTAAGCCACGGGTGAGAAAGCAGGTGTGACCAGGTACAGCCCTGCTGCATTTCTGACTCACCTTCTGACCCTGTTCTTCAGGCTCTACTGTGGCTCAGCTTCTCCTCTGGTCAAATGGGAGGAGGACAGGGTGGGACTGTTTGTTTGGTAAAATTCCCTGAAATCTTTTGCTGAAAGGTTCTTCAAAAGCGTAAGAGAGTTTAATTATCTCTTAGCAATATTAGGCATGGGATTGCTATTAATAGGGTCTGAAATAGGGTCACGATGTCATATACCTGTTTACAGCAGTAAATGGGGCATAGGATGACCCAGGGACAGATTGTCAGAATTCTTCAGTAGGACATGCATTCAAGAAAGCTGAGGCTTGGTCCTGCCAAGGACCAACCAGTCCCTGGGAACACGTGTCCAGTACGACTGCCCTGCATTCTGGACCACTGCTTCTCCAGGTGGCCTGCCCGTGGCAGCGGTGGGCTAGGGCATGTTCCGGGGGGTCTAGGAGACTGGCCCCCAATGCAATTTACACTGAAGTGGCGTGCACATGTGTGTGCATATGAGTGTGTGCATGTGCGGGCACATTCCTGCCAAATCTAAATATGCCTTAAAAAAATACAGGAAGTCAGTCCGACCTCCACCGAGTCAGCCCCACAGCAGTGCGTGTGCGCGTGTTAGAAGACCATGGTAGCCAGCAGGGGACACACAAGGGCACTCTGAGCTTGACGCTCTAGTAGACCAGCACGGAAGGTGCTGGGCATGGGCACTGTTCTCTATTCTGAAAGGTGGGTCAGAGAATCACACTGACATTGGGGAGGAGAAAAATGTTGGCTCGCACAGGCTTTCAGTGATGTTGACATCCCACCGACCTTTCAGAGATGACTGGGGAATGGCAGGGGGGCAGGGCTCAGACATAAACCCTGAAATACGGCGTGTGACATTTGTCTGTTATCACAGGACACTTTTGGAAACATATCTGGGACTTAGTGGTGTATGGGGTAGTCAGGTGTTCGGCTTTACCCAAGTGAAGTGGTGAGGTTTCTAGTCTACTTTCACCTGTGGAATTAAGGGACAGGCAGGCATGTTTTAAGAAAAGATTTAATCGTTGGCATGAGCATAAGAAACGTCAGTGTTTACTCTCCTCCCCTCACTCTCCCCACTGCTCTCAAACCTCCTCCTCATTATTCTTGTTGAACTAGGTCATTCAATTAATTATTTTAGGTGCCTGGTACAGAGTAGTTGTTCAATTGCTATTTAATAAGTGAATGAGAAAAGGCATTTTAATTTTCAGAAACACTCTGTAGAGCAGCCTGGAAAAGGCTGTTGAGACTGTGTCAGTTTAGTAAAAGGAAGCTGGTGGGGAGCGATTCTGCTGAGTGTAGATTCCTTCTCTTCCTGGCCTTCTGCCTCTGCTCTTCATCTGCCACTCTGCCCCCGGCACCTCCCCGGAGTGACAGAGGAGCAAGGGAGACGCCCCGTCATCTAGGAACTGCAGCACGACGACGTGCAGGAGTCCCCAAGGCCCTGGTCAGTCCCCAGTGAACTTTCCAGACAATGGAGTGAGGTGGTTTGGAGCTCCGGTCTTGGAGTCGAGCTGTCTGGATTTGAGTCTCAGCTCTGCCACTCACTAGCTGGGTGTCCTTGCTCAAGGTCTTAACCATTCTGAGTCTTAAGTCCCTCATCCGAAAATGATTTAACAGCAGTACCGACCTCGTCCAGCTGTTGAGGGTTTAAGGAGAAAATCCATGTAAAACTCTTAGTGCAATGCCTGGAACATGGTAAATATTCAACAACTGTTAACTATTATATTCTATGATTCCTTCTAAATAGTCTGCTGCCACACTTCCGCAGGTGATATGATGGGCCATTTATTCATGCATCCATTCTCTGAGAGCCATTCCTAAGGATCTGGGATTTTAAGTCAGATGTTAGACACCAACGCTGAGATACAAATAGGAAGCAGACATAGATCCTGCCTTCAAGCAGCTTACAACACAAAAGAGGTGACCAAAGTATCAGAAGTGGAAAGTGTCCTTGAAGGAGAGATAGATGAAGTGCTGTGGGTGTTCAGAAGAGGGAGAGCAGCTGCTTCCGGGTTGGGGAAAGAGCTGCTTCCACTGGGCTTGGGTCTTTTCTACTGCATGCCACCCCCACTCATGAAGAGGAAGGGAGCGCCTCTCATAAACCAAGGGTGTCCCAGGACCTGCTATTTCGCCTGAGTCTGGTTTCCGACCCAGTGTCTAGAACAGTAGGCAACGAAGGGTACAGCTTCCTGGGCTGCTCTGGCCGTGGTCACCCCTGGGGAGGAGTGGGGTCTGCAGCCTATCACAGGCCCCTGAATCTTTAGGGATCTAAGAGGACTCCCCTCTCCCTTCTCTCCCTTGATGATCACAAACACCTCTCTATCTACTCCCTGCACAGGCCCAGCAGTTTCTCTCCCTTAGAGGTAAAAAGGCTGTGCCATTTTGACTGATACAGGGCCTTTCCTTCCTTAGAATCCTATTAATCACAGCAAGACCCTGTGTCTCCCCAGCTCTACCCTAGGACAGTCAAGGTGGACCAGGCATGTGTCTGCTGGGGACAGAGGTGGGTCAGTAAGAGTTGGTTAACCTTTTAACATGTGCTCCTTCCCACTCAGAGGCACAGAAACACAGCAACACACACACACACACACACACACACACACACACATACACGAACTAGTCACTCTTCCTGAACCTCATTCTTCGCAGACCATTGCTCAGCATGGTTATCAGAGGCTTCTCGGGGCAGGAACACAGTACGCAGTTCCAAAGTGAGAAGTTTACTGTGAGATTATGGCTCAGAGACAGTGCTGTGCACAGCACAGAACTCCCCGCGGCCCTTCCCCCAGGCTGGCTCCTTTGAGAAGGCGTTCTGCTCTTTCCTTTGTTAAGTGGCAGTAGCCAGGGACAGCCCTTCCATGTTGAAATGGAGCTCTGAGGTTAAACATTCAATGAGATCCCTAGAGAGTAATCAAGCATCCCTCTGAGATCTTAGTCTAAACACAGTTGCCCAACATCCCAATGGTAAGTCAATATTTATGATCTCATATATAATTAAATACATAAGTGTATATATATATGTATATATGTACACGTGTGTGTGTATATGTATACACACACACACATATATATATTCTACTTGTACAAACTACAGTAGCAACTGTAGCTGCAATGGTTACAGCAGGATTCTTTATTGCCTCCCTCTGCCAAATATCAGTGACTGAATCTCTCTTGCCATTTCAGAACAAACCACAAATAAAACAAAATCTCATCACCTGTTAAGTATTTTATTTCTACTTTTAGGTCATAATATTCCTCTTAGTACTAGGGATTTAAAACTAGTTGATTGAACTGTATATTAATATTCAAGTAAGAAACTCAAATTTGTCTCTATCATTTGATCAAAAATAATTGGCACTTAGAGCTGGCAAAACACTCCATGAATACTATCGGTTCTCAATGCAGACATCTGGATATTAATCCTTGACTGTGGTGAGGGACAGTGATAGGCTCAGGAGAGAGGGTTGGGAGAGGATTAACAAATGCCTCCTTTGAAGTGCACTCTGAGAATGCTAATGATTTGCAACTTTCAGATTGTTATTCCAGGACTTTATCTCAAGATTCATCAGCATCATAGAATTTGCAACTAGAAGGCACCTGAGAGATCATCTAGGTGGTTCCTAATTTCACGTATGTGTGAACGAGGACTGTATCAGCCCTAAGTCAGGAAAAAAGTCAAGAAGGAAAGGCTTAGGTTTATGCTTCCTCTCTGAAGACACTTGGAGCACTGTTCAATAATCCCCCTGAAAGGCCCTGCGCAGCTTCCCAGTGAGTGCACATGTGTTGCCAGGTGTCAGAGATAACGAGGGAGGCGTGTACCCATGTGGCTCCATTGGCTGGGCGTCATCCTGCAAAATGAACCATCAATGTTTCCCTGATTCCCCACCTCTAAAAAATAAATAAATAATTTTTAAAAATAAAAATAATTCTAAGAGGGTTAGTTAAAAATACTAAGGAGGACATGACCCCTACCTTCAAGAAGCTGATTTGGTGGGGGGGGGGGGGTCCTGTACCACGATGTTTCCAGCAAATTTAACCTTCAGAGATGCACCATAAAGTAGGTACCACCATCCCCATTTTATAGTTGAGGAGGATGAGGCTCAGAGAGGTGAAGTCCAATATCACATGGATAGTAACTAGAAAACAGGTATTCAGCATCTGCCTATCAGGTTGTATTAGTTTTTTTCTCACTGCATAACAAATTACCACAAACTTAGTGGCTTAAAACATATTCATTTAGCCTAGCTGGTGTAGTTCAGTGGATTGAGTGCGGACTTGGAACCAAAAAGGTCCCGGTTCGATTCCCAGTCGGGGCACATGACTGGGTTGCAGGCCAGGTCCTCAGTGAGGGCCATGTGAAAGGCAACCATACATTGCTCTTTCTCCCTCCCTTCTCCTCTCTAAAAATAAATAAAAAAATCTAAAAAATAAAAATAAAAAAGATCTGCTTATAAAAAAAAAAAAAATATTCATTTATCCCTGGCCAGGTAGTTCAGTTGGTAGCAGTATCTTCCCGTGCACCAAAAGGTTGCGGGTTTGATCCCCAGTCAGGGCACTTACTTAGGTTATGGTTTCGATCCCTGGTCGGGCATGTATGGGAGGCAACCAATTGATGTTGCTTTCTCACATTGCTGTTTCTCTCTCTCCTGCCCCCACTCTAAAGTCAATAAACATAGTCTTGGGTGAGGGTTTTTTTAAAAAACAATACCCATTTATTATTTCACAATCTGTTTAGGTCAGAAGTTTGGGCATCGTTTAGCGGGGCTCCCGGCACAGGGTCTCATGAGGCTGAAATCAAGATGTCAGCCAGGATTGCAATCTCACATGAGGTTTGAGGTTGTCTTCCAAGTTCCCCAGATGCTGGCAGAATTCGGTGCTATTGTTGTAACATTCTGTTATTGTGGTAAGACTGAGACCCTCCGCTCCCAGAGGCCACCCACCGCCCCCACCCTTTGGTTCTCTCCACCGCAGAGCACTTTACTTCTCCATGGCCAATAGGAGGTCATCTGTGCTGTTTCAAGTCTCTGTTCACTGGAGTAAAGTCCGACCATACTCACAAGGTCCTGCTTACCTTTGTGGGGGAGGGCACGCACACCAAGGGGCAGGAATCTTGGGAGGCCATTTGAGAATTCTGCCTGCTACACAGATGTCAGTACCCACATGTTCTTTAAGTCACCCAATCCCTCTCCAAAATTATGGGCATTGGTTCTGGGCCTAGGAGGAAAAACAAAAAGTCATATCATGTAAGTGCAATGAAAAAAACAGGTCAATATGCTTAAGTGGTGGAGATGCAGAGGGGATGCTTAAGGGGAGCTTCAAGAAATTATGTTTCAATTGGGTGGTTAGAGAAAGAACCACGCTTTCTCATTTTTGTCTCCACAATCCAGCATAGTCTCAAGGCACGTAGTAGACCCTTGATTAATGTTTGTTGACAGGAATGACCCCGTTGGTGCCTTCTGGGTGGAGGAAGGTAGAGGACATCCTAGGTTGAGGGAATTTCATGTACGGAGGCCCATATATTTAAAGCCACACGCTATGGCTAAGGATCAGTGAGAAGGATCACGTTACTTAAACATGTAAGGCAAAAGATGGCAAGAGAAAGGCAGACAATGGGACCAGAATATGAGTGGGGGGTAGGGAGTGGGGCTTGAATTTAGTGCTAAGGAGGCGAGATTTTGTTCTGTAAATGAAGGGGAACACTTGAAGAGTTTTAAGGAAGTGAAAAGTATCAGATTTGGGTTTGAGAAAGTGAGCTCCAGTGGAGAGCACAGTGTGATGGCAGGTTTGGTGTGAGGGTTCACACGGATGGAAGTGAGGTCAACCCTGGCTGAAGCAGTTGGTGCCTGTGGTCTTGTAGCGCAGGTGAGAAAGGAGGAAGATCCGTACTGGGACAGTGGCAGTGAGGTCGGGAAGAGGAATGGCTTCCGAAGCCAAATGGAAGCAGAGTTGACAGAATGACCTGTCTGACTGGATTTGAGAGATGAAGGAGTCATAGAGAATGGCCTGAGGATGGTCTGCCTTAGAAGATGGTAGGCTCACCAACTGAGCTTGAGGGAGGAATAGGTTTGAGGAAGAAGAGAACGGGTTGGCAGTGATGGCAGAAGAAGGGTGGGTGTGGATAACAAATACACTTTGGTGCCTGACATCCCAACAGAGAATTCAAAGAAGGCAGTGGAGTTCTTAGCCCTGGAGCTCAACAGGGCTGGATATACGTCAGGGTCTCCAGCGCCTAGGTGCACAATCAAGTCATAACAAAGGATAACCACAGAGCAGGAAAACGGGGACGGTGTACACAGAATAAAACCATGAGTCACCGGGTCGGCAGTGTCCACGGCAGAAAGCAGGAGCCAGAATCAGAGCCGAGAGAAGAGAGGCTCCGAGGGGAGTCGTGAGTGTGGGGGTGCGTCGTTACCTCGGAACATAAACGAGCGAGAAATAGGGGCTGCGTCACTGTCAGAAGAAATCATGCCCACTGGCCTGAGCAGTAAAAAATACAGGATGGCAAGACTCACCACACCATGTGTAATTTTAAACAAACGTGAAATTTAGGAAGTTAGCTGATAGGACGGTTTGTCACCAATTTCTTTATTGGGTTAGGAAATACGAATTTTCACTGAGGTCTGTTCTTTTTAAGAAAAAAAAAAAAAGAACTTGAGTTTAGATGCATTATTCTCCTTTGATCTTTGTGATGAAGACGCTTGACCCAAGTCTGCATCAGCCCTTAATGAAAATCAGTGGTGTTCCCATTCCTTTCCACGGTTTGTTTTCTCATATTTTGAAGAATAAAAGAGTATCTTTCATAAGAACATCAAGAGTAACTGGATTTCACAAGAAGAGAGAACTTTGTGGAAAAACATAATTTTAAAAGGGGACAGATTCACTTTCCACTGAGTTTTATTTCCCCAGGCTTAGCCTCCACCAACCAACCTGAACAAATACCAGGAATCGCTCTGCCCCACCAAGGTTTGGATATACTTCAACGTATCCAAAGAAGGACAACACACTTAATTGAAAAAATATGAAGACAAAGTCAACCAAGTGCATGTCAATGCATGGCACTCTCACACCTCATTACCCAGAGCGGGTGGCCAGTGACGATAAATTAGTCAAGACCCAGCTCCAGATGAAGCAGCGGAAACTCAAGTGCCAGGAGTCACTCTCTCTCTGTTTTCCTCCTCAGTTCCCTGGAATCTGATGTCTTGCTGAGTAGCTGGCCAGGTATTCACATTCTTGGTGACTTGGAGGAGACAGAAGCCTTGGCAAAGCAGCTGTAACACACACACAAACACACACACAACACAGATATGTACACACAGGGACATACACATACACACATACCTCACTCACTTCAGCCCTCTACAGTGGAAGTCAGTGGACGACAGAGGAGTGGTGAGAACTGTGAACAGTGGGGCCGACGACATGGTGCAGGAAAAGGCTAGAAAGAATAGCAGTCCCAGGAGAAGCCGATAGTGGGAAATGCCGACAGCTCCTGCAGCCCATGTGAGCAGAAAGCAGAGGCCATGAGCCCGTGGATCAGAGCAAACGTGGAACCAAGAGCAAGCACTCGACTTGGAAAGAATAGGAAAGCAGGGTCTTTGCTTAGTGAGAATGGGATGGTCACGCACCCTTATCTCCCCTCCCGACAGGACTGGTGCTCCGTGAACCTCTTTGAGAACGTGTCCCAACATGAAAAACCTCTCTAGCCTTCAGTTTGTAAGAAAATCTATTCATCATTTCCAGTGTAAATGTATTTGAATGTCAGCAGCAAATAGTTTTTCATGGAAATCAACTAGATTGATTTGAGTAACTTTACCTCCTGCTTGTGGATGTTTGGAGCGAAAGCCAAGGTGAAAATGGGTAATGGTAAGACCACAATCAAACTGGGTGGAAATCCTGGTCCTGCCACTTACAGTTTGGCCTTGGAGAGCTTCTTAATATCCCCACACCTCGGCTTTCTCATCTGCACAGTGGGAAATGGTATTCCAGTTTCCTAATCCTGTACTGGTGAATTCTGAAACCCAAAGAGCTCTGAAAAACAAATATTTTCTAAGCATGCGTGAAACTCATTGATGGCAAAACCTGACTTGAACTGATGTGAAACTTCATACAGTTTTATTTATATCATTAACCCTAATTATCTATAAGTCTGCCTCAGAAATGTCAATATGTTAGATTACGGATACTGTCCCAGACCCTTGGTGGGGGCGGGGGTGTTGTGAATAATAGTGTTGCACAGACGTGTCTCTCAGAAATGTGGGCAATGCGGAAGGAAGCCTGCCCAGGATCTGGATGAAATCTGGATAAGGGATTGGGACCTGCTCCTTTGGGGTTGCTGGAAGTAATAAGGGGGATGAGTGTGAGGTGCTTGCAGTAATGCCTGGCACTTTGGAAGTACTCAGGAAATACAAACTATAGAAATTTTAACTAAAAGCACTTGCATAAGAAGTGTAGGGGGCAGGAAAGGGATCTGCAGGGGGTGGGACTTGAGTACAGCACTAAGGAGGCAGGGCTTTGTCTTGTAAATGGAGGGGAACACTTGACCAGTTTTAAGGAAGTGGAAAGTATCAGATCTGTGTTTGAGAAAGTGAGCTCCAGCAAGGGCATGATGTGATGGCTGGTTTGGTGTGAGGGAGAGTTACCTCACAGGGTGATCTGATCACAAATTCCCAACTAGGCAGCTCCCTTGGGCAGTCACACCCCAGGCACACAACTTTTTAATAAGAGGGTTATCTTTGCCTTAAGCCAGCCCTGTCCATTCTTTCTGTGTATCTGAGTTAACGCACCTTTGAAATGCCTCTTTTCAGAGCCCTTGTAATGGGTGAACCACCCGTTCAGACCCCCCCTGATCCTGATCCTGATCCTGCGGTCCAATGCCTGCCTTGCTTTCTCCCACCCTCATGTGATACTCTTTTCATCCCCCCTCCCCCAAGAAACTACAAGACTCTTAGTCTCTGGAGCATTTGAGATTTTACCTCTTGGCATATGTGTTCAGTCTGGCTCAAATAAACTCTCATAAAAGGTCTCTACAGGTGCGGACCTTCTTACATCGACAGGGGCGATGCTGCTCTTGCCCTTGTCACCTTGGCATTCACCCGGGGAGAACTCAGACTCTGAAGTCCCCACTCCCTTCCCACCAGCCCTTGTGGGGAGGTTCTGCACCAGGCTCCTGCTGGCGCTGTGGAGTTGCAGCCCAGAGACTAAAGCCAAGGGAAATGTTCCGGGTCTCCACCATCACCAGGATGGGGAAGGACTGAAGGTCTAACATCGGGCGTACTCCCAGGGACACACTCCCATCCGCAGGTGTGTGGCCTGAGGGAATTGGGTAACCCCCTGGTGGGGGTTACTGGGTCTCAGTTTCCTACCTGAAAGTTCTGCCGTGCTGGTCAGGCACTCTGCACGGCCCGGCACCCGGGAGGTGCTCGACGAGAGACGGGCAGCCGGACGCGTGCGCACACCCTCCACCGAGTGACTACCAGGTATGGTTCTGCCTTACCCCGAGCCGACCAGGGCTCGCCAGAGGAAAGGTTAACGCCTTCTCTCTCCTGCAAAAGTGAGGCTAAGAGGCCGAGCAGGAGGGGTTGTCCGCTGGGGAAGAGTTCCAAGCCCACAGTGGCGGGAGCAAAGCCTGAGTGCTTCTCGCCTGCACCTCTCTTAGGACCCAGTGATTCAAAGGATCAGACAAGGTCAGGTTGGGAATTACGTGGTGGTTTGTGACTACACAGATGATCAGTAAGGCTCCTTCACGCCCTGAATCCAGCTTTTGGTTGGATTACTAAGTCCTGTTTTGACTCTACCCCTTTTAAAAGGAATAATTTTAAAGTGTACTTGGGAAGAGAGATGTTTAATATCCTTTCACGAAGGAGACCTTTCCCCCAAATTATCATCTTGTCCTCAGATGCCCAAACCAGTACTACGACGAAGAGTAAACAGATAGTCATTACAGAGGAGGCCTTGAGATTACCTCTAGTCCATGCCTGCTTTTGTACAGTTGGAGACTTATCCACATAATCACATTTTCCTCAGACCAGTCAGAGGACCTGAGAAATGCCAGGTGTAAGACATCATTAACCTTCTGCTCTCCGAGGCACCACGCCTTTCCTCTGTCCTGCCCATTTCGGCTGGAGGCTAGGCTCTCCTCTCCCCCTTCCCACGGCTGCCTCATTGCAGGTGAGTCACGGCAGCATCCAGAACACGCCCCGCAGTGCCCGACCTCGGCATGAAGAGGCTTCCAGGATGACCCTTCACATGGCGGCTCCTTGTGAACGCACTCCCAGCTCTTCAGAGCTGGATGGGACCACAGACAGACCGGCCACGTGGTCGGGGCACCAACAGGGCTGGGGCGACAGAGGGAAGGATGGAGAATAAACCTGGGAGAAAGGAAAGGGAATTTTTTAGAAGTAAGTTGACATTTGGTTGATTTCTTAAAGCATCAAAGTTTAAAATAAATATCAATGAGCACATACTGGTATAAATAACTAACTAACTAGGAAGGGGACACCCCAAAAAACATAATTATCTTCTGGCAGGCGGGCCCCCTTGTAGTACAGGCTCCCCCGCTAGGTGAGTGTTCTAGGAACCCATCTGTATACCAGCTGGCGTTGTTGTGAGAGGCAGTATTTGGCTTCAGTGAATTTTTTTGATGACTCAACGAGTATGCGCATTTCATGATGGGTGACTCCCAAGGGCACCTGCCCACACTGCGCTGAGTGTTCGGCAGTTTTAGATGAGAGAACACATGCTACAACATGGGTGGACCTTGACAACCCTATGCTACCCTTAGCCAGACACAAAGGACCAATAGTATATGATTCCACTTAAGTCAGGTGCTTAAAATAGGCAGATCACAGCGACAGAAAGTAAAACGGTGGTAACCAGGGGCTGGGCGAGGGGCAGAGGGGAGTGAGTTGTTATTGTCTCGTGAGTACAGAGTTCCCTTGGGATGAGGAGGCGGTTCTGGAGATGGCTAGTAGTGAGAGCCGCATATTATGAATGTACTTAATGCCACTGAATTGTGTGCTGAAAATGGTTAAAGCGGTAAATTGTATGTTGTGGGAATCGTATCATAATAAAAAAGACACCAAACACATGTGAAAGAATTAGATGAGGTAATAAAAGGCTCTACAAAGCCCCAGGCCCATAGTGGACACTCAGATACCATTAACTTCCTCCTTCACTAAGATTTTAGAAAATAGGATTCTTAAACAGTTGCTGGGTATGATTTTGGGCTGTGGCAGCCACATACGATTTTTATAATTAACCACATTCTTAACCCCAGTACGGCCTGGTTTCAACACTTATTTTTTACACTATATGACAGTTAAGAGTGAATGATGACTTTTTAAAAAATATTAAGTTCAGTTGTCCTGTATGAGTATTTCTGTTTGAAATAGCAGATGAAACTGACATTGCCTGCAAGACTTATAATGCCACCCTGAGGAAACCTGCCCGTGGCTCTGGAAGCAGCTTTACAGATGCACTTGCAGCTGTACCCCAGTTCTGTTCATTCCTGGCGCATGTTCCTCCCCAGAGTTTCCCAGTCATTTCTGACCCTTTCCCCACTTCCACTGCCACTGCTGCCATCACTCCCACCACGTCCAGCCAAGGTCACCTGAGCCATGTAGAGGGGTAATTTCATCCCTAGACTCACCACCTAGGTTTGGCATTGCTGTGTGGCCACTGTAGCTGAACTTGAAAATCACTCTTAGTGTTGTTATGACGTCTTACTGCTGCCCGATTGAATGGCCAAACTCTGCTAATATGCTGACACACAGCTGGCGTTTCATTGCCCTTATCACTCAGCCCCGGTTTTGTGATGAGTCTCCTGGTGAGACTTTAATGCTCAGCCTTTTTGTTAAATGAGGCTTGCATGCAGTGCCAAAGCCTTGGACACTAGGGTGAGACACTTGTCTTGCAGAAGTCTTCTTTATGCTGGTTTTCTGTAATGCAACATTGTAGTATTTTGCATTTTAGCTTTGCTTTTGTAATCACTGATTACATAATGAATTTTGATTCTGTGCCTGCAAAATCAGTCTGCACTGTGAAAAACACAGGAGAGGATACAGCTGCTTTAGAATACACAGTGGTGGAGACTCTGTTCACACCTCCCAGCCCCACCCCCACCCTGCCACTCTTAAGAGGCTCAGTCTCCTATCCACTACACTTTGTGGGGTTGGGGATGACACAGCAGGACACTCCTTCACTTCTGCACACACCGTAGCAGATCCTAGGATGATTTGAGAAAAAATTTATTGAGCTAATATTGGCATAAAACATTATACAGTATTAGTTCAGGTATACAACATAATTCAATATTTGTATATACTAAGTGATCACCACAATAAGTCTAGTTACCATCCATAACCATGCAATTGACCCCCTTAACCCATTTTGCCCATCCCCCTTCCCCCTGCCCCTCTGGTAACTACCAGTCTGTTCTCTGTATCTATGAATTTTGTTTGTCCATTTGTTTGTTTTGTCTTGTTAGATTCCACATATAAGTGAAGTCTTACAGTATTTGTCTTTCTCTGTCTGACTTAATTTACTTAGCATAATAATCTCAAGGTCCACCCTTTTTTATGGCTGAGGAGTATTCCATGGTATGTGTATACCAGCGCTGTCCGGTAAAAGTCCAGCCATTGTTAATATAATGAGAACGATTTACATGACTTTTTTTTGTACAAAAGCAGCCACAGCTAATACATAGACACTTGAACAAATGTGACTGTGTTCCAATAAAACTAATTTTACAAGAAGAGGTGGCTGGCTGGACTGGGCCCATGGATTCGCTAACCACTCTTCGGGCAGAATAGTATTCAAGGTCTGTCAGGGAAAAGTCCAGCCGTTGTTAATATAATGAGAATGGTTTGTATGACATCAATGTAACCTGGCAGCCAAGGAGAATGGACTGGAATGCACATGGGTGAACAATGACGACTTCACTCTTCTAGTCAATGGGGGTGGTAGACACCATTGAGTGAGCATGTGCACTGTGTGGCTGTCCCATTCAAAATGACTGAGCAAGTACAGCAACGAATCTGCATCAGATTTTGCGTTAAGCTTGAACATTCCTCCTTGGAAACTATTCAGTTGATTCAGAAGGCTTTTGGGGACAATGCAATGAGTGCAGCGCAAATAAAAGTGTGGCACAAACGCTTCAGAGATGGTTGAGAATCTGTTGAAAGTGATCCGCGTTCTGGAAGGCTGCAACAAGCAGAACACCTGGGAATGTTGAACATTTATGGGCTGTAATCAACAAAGATCGACCACTGACAGTGTGAGAGCTAGAAGCTGATCTGGGTATTCCAAAAACTACTGTGTCTGGGACTTTGACACAGGATCTTGGCAGGAAACGTGTCATGGCAAAATTCGTTCCGTGGCTTCTGCTACCAGAGCAGCAGTTGCTAATGATGCTGGGAGAACTGTGTGAGGTCCCAAGGTGCCTACTTTGAAGGGGACTGAGGCGTCATTGTCCTATGTACGATGTTTCCTGTATCTTGTATCTTCTTCAGTAAGTGTCTCTTTTTTATATTACATGGATGGCTACCTTCTGGACGGACCATATATAACTATATCTGTGTGTATGTATATATATATGTGTGTGTGTGTGTGTGTGTGTGTGTGTGTGCCCGTTGTAGAAGATATATATATAATATATATATATATTCTTTATCCATTCACCCATCTGTGGACATTTAGGTTGCTTGTATATCTTGGCTATTGTGAATAATGCCGCAATAAACATAGGGGTGAATCTGAAGTTATTTTTTTGAAATAAAATTTTAAAAATAAAGAAAAAATAAAATTATTTTTTTATTTTCTTTAGATAAATACCCAGATGTGGAAAAGCTAGATTACGTGGTAGTTCTATTTGTTATGAATGCATATTGCTTCCATTTCTTCCCTAATTGCCCTGACTAGGACTTCCAGTATTATGTGCAATAAAAGTGGCAAGAGTGGTCAGTTTGTGTTGTTCCTGATCTTAGAGGAAAGGTTTTCAGGTTTTCACTGTTGAGTTTGATGTTAGCTATGAGTTTGTCACATATGGCCTTTATTATGTTGAGGTAATTGTCTCTATACTGACTGTGTTGACAGTTTTTAATCATAAGTAAATGTCAAATTTTGTCAAGTGCTTTTTCTGCATATACAGAGAGGATCATACGATATTTATCCTTCATTTTGTCAGTGCATCACGTTGATTGATTTGCAAATGTTGAACCATCCTTGCATTCCCTGGAATAAATCCCACTTGATTATGGTATATGATCCTTTTATTATGTTGTTGAATTCAGCTTGCTAATATTTTGTTGACAGTTTTTGAATCTTTGTTCACCAGGGACATTGGCCTGGAATTTTTTTATTTTGTGTTGTTCTTGTCTGGGGTTCTTTTTTTTTAGATTTTATTTATTATTTATTTTTAGAGAAGGGGAAGGGAGGGAGAAAGAGAGGGAGAGAAACATAGATCAGTTGCCTGTCACATGTGCCCAACCGAGGGACACGGCCTGCAACCCAGGCATGTGCCCTGACCAGGAATCGAACTGACAACCTTTCAGTTCGCAGCACGACGCCTGACCCACTGAGCCACAGCAGTCAGGCCTCTTGTCTGGTTTTGATATCAGGATAATACTGGCCTTGTAAATTAGTTCGGAAGGGTTCTCTCCTCTTCAATTTTCTGGAAGAGTTTGAGAAGGATATATTTAAATATTCTTTAAGTGTTTGGTAGAATTCACCAGTGAAGCTATCTGGTCCTGGATTTTTGCTTGTTGGGAGGTTTTTGGTTACTGATTCAATCTCTCTGCTAGTAATTGGTCTATTCAGATTATCTATTATTTCCTGGTTCAGTCTTGGAAGATTGTATGTGTTAGGAATTTATCCATTTCTTCTATGTTGTCCGATTTGTTGGCAGGTAATTGATTATGGTAGTCTTTTAAGATCCTTTGTAGTTCTGTGGTATCAGCTGTAACTTCTCTTTCATTTCTGATTTTATTTATTTAAACCATCTCTTTTTCTTGGTGAATCTAGCTAAAGGTTTTAGGATGATTTGCAATTTGTAATTTTGTAAAACATTAGTTACCTCTAGTGGGTCTAACTCCATCTGCCTCACTCATCTCTAAGAGCTAGAAAGTTTGTGTTCTTGGCTTCAAGATTAGGGTTTCCAGATAAAATACATGACTCCCAATTAAATTTCAATTGAAGATAAACAATACATAATTTTTAGTAAGTATGTCCTAAATGTTGTATGGGATGTACTTATGCTAAAAAATTATTATTTATCTGCAATTCAAATTTAACTGGGCAACCTCTTATTTTTATTTGCTGAATCCGACTTGAGATCAGAATCTTGTCATTGTCCTATCCTAGGCTCTGTCCTTGTGAGACTCTGATAATATGTTCTGCCAGGAAGCCTGAGACAGAATGAAGCAAAGGAAGAATTTTAATCACATTTGGCTTTGTGTTCTTATCTAGCTCCAAGTATCACAGATATGCATTAAATTCATAAATAAATTAAAAGCTCTCATTTGGACGGCTGAAGTTCAGATCATTTTTATCCCCGAACTTCAGCCAGACTGGAGGAAGCGTGTTGTGAAGAGGAAAGAATGACCCAGGGACAAGAGGCCTGGTCCGTCATTCCAGGTCAAGTGGCCAAGGCAGGGCGCTCTCTCTTTAGTCTTTATTTGAATACTTAAAGGTTTAGATTAAATTATCTCTTGGGTTTCTTCCAGGGCCCCCCAAAAACTATGATTCTAGCTTCAAAAGGTCTTTGAAAAAAATTTTTATTTATTTATTTATTTTTAGAGGGAAAGGGAGGGAGGGAGGGAGAGAGAGAGAGAAACATCAATGTGCGGTTGCCTCTCACACATCTCCCACTGGGGCCCTAGTCTACAACCCAGGCATGTGCCCTGGCTGGGAATCGAACCAGCAGCTGACCCCTTGCTTCACAGGCTGGCACCCAATCCACTGAGCTACACCAGCCACGGCTAGCTTCAAAAGGTCTTAAACATCCAAGTATGTTATTGAAAATCACAATATTAGATTAAAAAATTGTAAACATCAGAAACTTCTGTTTATGCTTGTAATTTCTAATAAGTTGCTTACTAAATTTTCAGCTGAGAAGAGTATGTTTTGACATCCTCAGAACTCTTGCTATTACATTCAATATTTGGTGCAAACTTTTTATATAATTAGTATCCAGGTACAAGATTTGCTTGTCAGAGTAATAAATTTTCCATACATCTCTCATTCTTAAATGACTTTGGTCAAATACAACATTCTAAATGGAAGCAGTAACACGGACTCAAGTCATTAATAGTTACCCTAAGGAAAGATTAATATGATCTTGGGTAAAGGAAGATATTTTATGGAAACATTTTTAATCTAGGCCCAAAATGCATGCTAAGGAAAAGGACACTTTGATGAGCATACTACTCATTCCTTTCAAGTAGATTCAACAAACATGTTCATTCCTTGAGCCATCCCACACACTCCTCTGGCCTCTTTCTTCCAGAATCTCCACGTTCACATTCATTTCTCTTCTGAGTGTCAGAACCAAGTTCCCAACTCCCCACTAGAAATCTCCAGTCAGATGTACCACAGGCACCTCAAGCTCAGTAAATCAAAACAAAATTCCTAATATCGTCACCCCACAATCTGCTCTATCGGTCTCCTCAGTCTTGGCTAATGCTATTATTATCCACCATCATTATTATTGTTAGCACGTGCTAATCTGGTAATTACCCCCAGCCTGAATCAACAGGTTACCAAGTCCACTCCATTCTACCTCCTGAATGTCTCTTGAATATATGTCCCCTTTGTTCATTCTAAGGCCACTGCCTTAGTTCAAGCCCTCTCACCTGGACTACTGCAGGTAGTGGTCTTCAGAGTCTTTCCCACCCATCTGCATAGAGACAGCTCAGATTGTCCTAACCTTTGCTTACAATAGCCCTGCATTGCCTAGAGAAAGCCCAAACACTTTCGCATGGTGCATATGCCCTTTCAATTTCTGATGCAGCTGGTTGCTCCAACTTCATCTCCCTCCTCCATAGTCAAACGCCCAATGGTTTGCCATTTCCCCAATCTATTAACTCCTTCCTAGGTTGCCTATGCTAATCCCTTTACCAAAATATCCCTCCCTCATTTTTTCCACCTGGTAAGTTTCTATTCACCCTTCAAGACTCTGTTTAAGTGTCCCCTCTGGGCAGGCTTCTCTGCCGAGTCCCCTTACTCCACCACAAGCACAGTTAATGACTCCTTCCCCTGTGATGCCTCAGCTCATTGTTTATACCTTAATTGTACTGCTCACCCTTTGCAGTAAAATTATTTTTCACGTGCTTCCTCTATTAAACTAAGAACTCTTTGAAGATAGGGCCATGATTATTTGGCTTTGCATTCCTAGAACCTAGCAAAGGGAACAAGGCGAGTGCTCCATAAACTTGATGTGGGCAGGGTTGGGCGAGGGGGATGGGTAAATGAAATTTTAAAAAGGTGGCATTTTTAGATAGATACTGTGCTAAATGCTTTGTCTCATTTGTTTCTTATAGCAACTTTATAGAGGAAGATACAGTTATTAGTTTCATTTTATAGATTAGGAAACCAAGACTAAGTAACTTGCCCAAGTCCACATAGTAAGTACGAGATAGAGCCCACACCTGACTTTTGTTCTTCCAGATTCCTTCCACTCTCAACTATGTGTAGGTATTAATGAGCAGAGAAGGGTCAAATGTCAGGAGGTATTGAGGGGGCACAGTAAGGAGCAGGGATATGCTACAGGTTAGATAATGTTTCTCAATTATTAGAAGCTCATTACTAATTCAATATTTTATGAACCCCACTTAAATTTCAAGCTTCCTAGTCTTTATTTGGACTTTTTGAATTTTTTATTACTATGAAATATTTGCTATTACAGAAAAAGTGCATAAAGCATATGTATGGTTTAAGAATAATTATTGTGTGTGTAATTTCCACCCATGTCAAAAAATAGAACTACAGGGCGTCAGCGCCTTGCTCCTCCGTCTCTCTCCAGAACACTGGACGGACCGCCATCCTGACTCCTGGGATCGTTATTTCCTTGCTTTTACTCATTGCTTTGTCATATACACAGATATAGATACAGATGTACAGACTTACAGTGGTTCAACTTACAATATTTTGATGATTGTGCCAAAGCGATATGCATTTGGTAGAAATGGTACTTTGAATTTTGATCTTTTCTTGGCTAGTGATTTGTGGTGTGATAATCTTTCACGATGCTGGGGAGCAACAGTGAGCGCACCTCCCAGTCAGCCACACCGTCATGAGAATGAACAACCAATATCTGTGGTGTAGTACTTCATTAACTGAATCTTCAACTACAGTATCTTCAATTTATGATGGGGCTATTAGAATATAACCCCATCATAGATAGATAGGTGATAGATAGATAGGTATAGATGCTCCCCAATTTATGATGGGGTTATGTTCTAATAGCCCCTTCATAAACTGAGGAGCAACTATATGTATCTATTATCTATCTTCCAATAGTTTTCTATTGCTGCTACAACAATAACCACGAATTTAGTGGCTTAAAATTACCCTGCAGTTCTAGGTCAGAAGTCTAACATGGTTCTGCAGGGCTGTGTTCCTTCTAAAGGCTCCAGGAGAGAATCTGTTATCTTGACTTTGCCAGCTTTCAGAGGCTGCCTGGGTTCCTTGGCTTGTGGCCTTTCCTCCACTTTCAAAGCCAACAGCACAGCATCTTCTCTCCTCTCTGCCCTCTGTTCTCTCCTCTCTGCGACTCTGATTCTCCTACTGCCCCTTGAAGGACTCTTGTGATTGCACTGGGCTCAACTGGATATCCAGAATGATCTCCCTGTCTCAAGATCAACTTAATTGTATTTGCCAATTCCTTTTGCCTGAAGGTAACATATTCATAGATTCCAGGGATTATTAGGTCATCGCATCTTTGGGGGCAATTATTTAGTTTATCCCAACCTCTAAATAATTACCTTTAGTTATGTCTGTTTTTGAACTTTATATACATAGAATCATATTGTATGTTTTCTTCGCTCATACAAGGAACTTATTTACGTGGTGGAGTTTTAAACTACCATCTCATTTATATTGGTATCTAGGCATAGATTTAAAAATTTATATTGGTATCTAGGTATAAATTTAAAAAATTTAAATCTAGGTATAGATTTAAAAATTTTTTCCTGCTTATTATTCTCGATTCTGTGGATTGATGTCTTTGAACAGTTCTGAAAAATTCTTAGCCATTATCTCTTCAAATACTATTTTTCTCCCAGCCCTCCTCCTTTCTCCCTTTGGGAGTCTGATTAAGTAGATGTTGAACATTTCACTGTGTTCTCCATGTCTCTTAGCCTCTCTTTTTTTTTTTTTAGATTTTATTTATTTATTTTTCAGAGAGAGGAGAAGGGAGAGAGAAAGAGCAATGTATGGTTGCCTCTCGCATGGCCCCCACTGGGGACCTGGCCTGCAACCCAGGCATGTGCCCCGACTGGGAATCGAACCGGGACCCTCTGGTTCCCAGCCCGCGCTCAATCCACTGAGCTACACCAGCTGGGCGGGACTTAGCCTCTCTTTTATATTTGCTCTAAGTTGTCTCTCTGTTCCATATGCTGAATAACTTCTTCTGATCTCTATTTTGGTTCTCTAATTCTCTATTTTGTTGTATCTAAACTGTTTAAACATGTCTATTGAGTTTTTAATTTTGGTTATTGTATTTTTATATTTTGAAAAGTTCTATTGGGTTCTTTTTCAAATCTTCTAGGTCATTTTTATCATTTTCTTTTATGTATATATATTTTCTATTTTTCTTTGAATTTAGTAAGCATAGTTGCTTTTATAAACTCAGTCTAATAATTTCAAAATCTGAAGTCTTTGGAGATCTCTTTTTTCCAGTTCTCATTCTGGATGGTTTGTCATTGTAGGTTGAGTGTTTTGTTTTGTGGGGTTTTTTGGGGTTTTTTTTTACTGTATGTTGCCCATTATCCTTAAATTTTTATTTACAGGAATTCTTTGAAGCCTAGGATGACACTAATTTCCTCCAGAAAGATCTTTTTTTTTACCCCTGCTAGGCTCACAGGGGCACTTTAAACTAAATTCACAACTTGAGAGGTTTTTTGTGATTTTATAGTTTTGTTATTTATTTATTTACTCACTCACCAAAGCAGTATCGGTTTGGAAGCTATGAAAGCACCAACTCACAGTTGTAACTTTTCAGAGCAGTTCCCTGCATTATTACCTCTCCTGCTCTGCTCCTTGTAAAGGGCAGCCTTTCCTGCAGTCTTCTGTGCCCGAGGGCAGAGGCGTGCTTAGTTTGTTTCACCCTTGCCCTGAGGGTTTGACCCATGTTCATGATGGGAGGGGTGCTCCCTGGGCTTTGATTCTGCCCCCTGTTCTGAGAAGCCCTCAGAACCTAAGTCAAGTTTGCCCGAACTGACAAATGTCCTTAGTTTAAAAACAGCTTTAGGAGGCCACATAAGTTTCAGAGATCTTGCTTTTCCTTTGATTTTGGATTTTTACTTCCTGCTACCCTGCCAGGTCTCTGATGCTTTTAAGAAGTTACAAAATTTTTAGTCAGCATTTTTTGTTGTTTCTAGTAGGAGATGGGTCTGGTCCCTGTCCTGCCTTATTCCTGGAAATGGAGGTTCTTCCCTGCTCTTCCTAGGTTTGGTTAGGCTGCACACTTAGAAACTAGAAAACCAACACGACCTGTTTGCTCTAGGCAAGTTATCATGTGGAAGAGCAAACATATGTTTTTAAAGTCTCCAGGAAAAGGAGTGTTGCAAGGTTCCCTTAAATAGACTACAAAATATGAATTGCATAAAACTTTTCAGAAACGTATCTAAAATTTTCCAAAAAAATGTTTTCCAAGGAAATTTAACTATCTAACCACTACTAAATTATTCTAAATTGCAGCATGTTATCCAGAAATTACTTCAACAAACTGAACTACCCAAGAATTCAAAAGTGTAAAATGACTTTACCTATTTTAATTAGATGGCAAAAGGTTCCTCCCCTAATTGAATGTACTTTACTCATCAAAAGGTCCCTAAAGCCTCATTCACAGCTTATTGACTATTAATTCATATATAATTCATATACAATTCCTCTTCTCTGGTTTCTAGCCTGTAAACCTTTATAAACAATAGCTTGAAACGCGCATATTGGAAGGCGGGGTCGTTATAGGAGCCCGGTGGCGCCTGACAGCCCCACCAGGAGAGAGCAGACGAGGCTGTGCAAATCTGCAGAAACTCGGGAGGGGGCGCGGCGGAGACATTTAGCCCGGCACACAGCAGCGCGTGGGAGGCTCCCGCGCTCCTCCACCGCACGGGGTGCGAACAGCTGTGTTCCTGTGCCGGTCTTACGGCAGCTTCGAACCAGGGGGGCCGCGTGTGAGGGCAGAGAGGTATGTCAGGCCTTTAAGCCATTCGCTAGGTTTATAAGTGATTAAAATGAAACATTAATGTATGGTAAAACTTATTTTCTCATTTAGAGAATCTCACTCCCTAGCAGGGTCCGAATAAATAAGCATTTCTGTACAATAGCCTCTTAACTCTCAGTTTCCCTCTGAGACTGACTCCAGAAAATTCAGAGCTTATAAATGCCCTAAATATACCATTAAGTCTTCTAGCTTTCAGTCTAGGAGTTAAAATAGGAACTGAAGAGAAAACAACTTGATTGGCCATGCTCGAAAGATTCAGAAGGGGCTGCCTGGCTTTCCTTCAGAGCGGCCTACTCCGGGCAGGTTGTGTAGACACAGAACAGAGAACTTTCATCAGTGCAAGTGGAAATGTCAAGATTGTTTGAAAAGTCAGCGTTCCAAGGGTGCGTGGGGAAGGTGAGGTAGGGGGTGTGAGGAAAAGTGCTCCCAGACAGCCCTGCTTTCATTTATCTCCCTTTCGGGTCCAATGATGCCGTCCCTGCCTCCTGACGTAGGTCAGAAGCGAGGGCTCTCGGCTCACACTGATTTTGGATCCAATGGAAACGCAGGTCCTGTTTCTGTGGTGTTAGAATCGTTACTTGAAAGGTTTCAGACTTCCCTAATCTCGTGAGATGAGATGCTGAGTGTTAGTATCATTCTCATGATGACATCGTCAGTACCATTCCAGAGTCTCAAAGCTGGGAAAACCGAGACACTGTGTGTTGTGAGATGCTGGCTAGGTCACAACTTCCAATGTAATTCCCTGTATTTTTTTTTCTCTTAGTATTTGTTATACCCACCTGACTGTTAAAGTATACTTTATATTTATATATTTTTTTCTTTTTTTTAATTCCACAAATGGAGTTAACAACTGAGCTGTAGGAGAAAAGGGCTTTTGTTTTGCTGGGAATGGGCAAGTAAGTTTCATTTTGCAAGCCAGTTCAGGTTGACTTGATGGAAAGCCGTGTTTTGAAGAATAATGAAGCTGCTTCCAGGCTCAGGAGGAAAGAGCACTGACATCCACTAGTGATGTCTGCCCAGCACAGGAGAGGGAGTGCCACAGGCTTGTCAAATATTTGTTATCCTTGGCTTAGGGCAACGAATATTTATTGAAAGCCTATTACATGCCAAGCAGTGTGTAATGGGCAGGCTTTTTGTTTGTGATTTCTTAAAGGCATCCTAAGAAGTGGCCCGTGTAGCTCTTCTCTCTGTGCTCCCCAGCCCTCACTTCATTACCGGCGAATCCCGGCTGAAAGCCACAAGGGGAGAGGCTCCTGTCCTGCGGCATCTGACGGAGACCAGGCGGGGCTGCACAGTGAGCCCTCCATGGGCTCGCACATGCTAACAAGGGCAGGCATGGCCCACGACTGGCAGCAATTATTTTAAAAGGCATAAGCTGTGTGAAGAGTGTCAAGAAGGTCAAAATCCAGGATAATCTTAGGTTTCTGAAATGCTCAGCAAAAGAGGATTTTACAAGCTATGTTTGGATCATAAAGACCAATCGAGTAGGACTAGGACACATTTCTTAGAAGAGATATGTAATGCTAAATAGATTATAAGAAAAAAATTACCAAATTATTTCCCTCTATTTAAGGTGTTACTCATGGGGGAGGGGGGCATCAGAATCACCTACATTGTTAAAATGTATATTCTCAGACCCCATCGTAAATTTACTAAGCCAAAATCTCTGAGAAAGGCTGGGGATGTACAATTTTAACAGGCTCTGCCTCCTCCAGGAGATGTTGATGTCCTCTAAAGATTTAAAACCACTGCTTTTAAGGACAGAACAATAGCTGTAAGGAAATGAAGCTCAAGATAAATGAGGAAGTGGCAAGACAGTACCAGCTGCTTCAAATGAGTGAAATTCTTCAAAACTTGTGAAATAAATATATCCAGGATAATGAAATAACTTTCTAATGTGATCATACAAACATCAATATCAATCTTTAAGAAATCTTGGGGAATGGCAGAGGTACTAGAAGCTTAGAGATAGCCAAATGTTGGTTGCCGTTTCACAGCAAAAAGAGGGATTCAAAAAAATATAAACTGTCAGTTTAATGTGAATTCCTAGCAAGACTTGAAAAGGGTTAACAAACAGTGCTTGTAAGCACATAAAAATGGGGTGTTGATCATTAAGAGTCAGCTAGGAGTCACCACAGACAACTCTGTATGTGTCTTTTATTTTAAGCTGCATCAGTCCCTTGTTGAGTATATTCAAGTTATAAATTATAAATAAGAAACTCCACATACTAAACTGACCTCAATTCTTTTTTCATCCTTTCTTCCTTTTTTTTTTTTTTTTTTTGATAAGTCTGCCAGAACAGTAGAATGATGAACTTAGCCTACGTTGGGTTGTTGTTAGGCATTTGACGAAATGTCTCCTGAGAGGCACTGGGCAAGACGGAGAAATCTGAGAACAGTGATAGGACTAACCAGTGATATTTACTGAGAACCTAAGATATGTCAGAAACTGTGTTTTGTGAATACTAATTCATTCAATCCTCAAACCATCCCTATAAAGTAAAAACAACTGTCCCATTTTCTAGATAAGGAAACGAAGCAGAGATTCATCAGGTAACTCACCCAGGGTCACAGGGCCAGGACGTGGTGGAGCTAGGCTTTCAGCGGTCTGCTCTGACATCAAAGCCGGGGCGCCTCACGACTGCACTGCACTTCCTGTGAAAGGAGCCACAGCTGAATAAAATGCAGACAGGCTTCATCTGTGGGCTTGTGTCAACCTGAGGGATTCACTAATGGCCATGTGAGTCCACGAAATTGTCCCGAAGGTGCTCTACATTTTTATTAGTGACTTGGATAGAGGTATAGATGTTGGGCTTATCAAATTTATAGATGGCAGAAAGCTAGAGGGAGGGATAGTTAATATGATAAATGAGAGAATCATGGTTCAGAATGAACTTGGCAGGTGGGAATAACAGGCCAGAACGCACAAATGAAATTTAATAAGGACCTTGGTAAAATTCTATACCCTGGTTTCAAAAGTAAGTGTAATTAGGAACGCCCAGGTAAAGAGCATAAGAAAAAAGATGGAGAAACCTAGGAGATTAATTAGGTCCATTGGTAGAGTCTCCTATAGATTGAGTTCAACATGAAAATGTGCAACAACAACACAATGCCCCCGTGTGCTTTTATGGCTGACTTCTGGACCCATGCCCTCCCAAAGCTGAAGCACCTGGTTTGTCTGCACGCAAACGTGGCACCGCCTGGTCCTCCAGCTGCCACCTGATGTGCATCCTCTCCACCCTGGCTGCCCATCTCTGCCCCTCCTACCAGTCTGGGTGAATGTTTCTTCTTTAACTCTTGGTTGTTGGACTTCCACACAGTTCGATTTTCTGGCAGTTCAGCTTGGTTTTTGTTTTTAAATTTGTTGTTGTCCTTCTTTTGGTTGTGCAAGGAGGCAAAGTGTATCTACCTATGCCTCCATCTTGCCCAGAAGTCTACAAGCTATGTTTGGACCATAAAAATAAATCAAGTAGAACTAGGATACATTTATTGGAAGAGATATGTAATACTAACAGATTATAAGAAAAATATAATTACCAAATTATTTCCCATTATTTTCCTCTATTTAAGGTGTTTCTCACAGGGTGGTATATCAGAATCACCCAGAACATTTGTTAAAATGTATAGTCCCAGGCCCCATCTCAATGTACTAAGCCCCAACCTCTGAGAGAAGGCTGGGAACACGCATTTTTAGCAGGCTCTGCCTCCTCCAAGAGATGCTGATAAATATAACAGAAATAAATAGGTTCTTATTCAGTGTTCAGTCTCATAAAATGTGCTTCACTTCAGAATTGGGTATACATGTTTTATTTTTCCAAACACAATCATCCTCCAGGAATGTCAGTTATGCAATTATTTCTTTAAATAGTTCTTTCAACAATTTTCTTCCAAGCCAGTAACTCCATTCTCCTCCCCCCAACTAGAAATTCTAATGCTGATCCCTCCTTACCTTTTCTGGTGTCAAAGAGGGTTTCAGAAAACACCCAAGATTATATTACCTCCTGAAATTTGCTGAGTGAAACGTTGATGGCTTGCCATTGTCCATTGTATTGGGCTGGCCAAAATATTAGATTGATTTTTTTCCCGTAAGATGCCTCTAGTAGTACTTAGTTGTCTTCAACTTCACTCGAAACAATTTTGTTAGATTGTATTGTGACAGCTGTCATATCAGTGTGCATTTTTAAAAAACTCATCAAATTGGTGAATTTTGTGTAGCCATTTTAATATTGAAGATAGAAGATGCCCGGCTGGTGTAGCTCAGTGGATTGAGCACGGGCTGGGAACCAGAGGGTCCCGGTTCGATTCCCAGTCGGGGCACATGCCTGGGTTGCAGGCCAGGTCCCCATGAGGGCCATGTGAGAGGCAACCATACATTGCTCTTTCTCCCTCTCTTTCTCCCTCCTTTCCCCTCTCTCTGAAAATAAATAAATAAAATCTTTAAAAAAAAAAAAAGAAAATACACAACATTTTCAGCATATTATGCTTTATTATTGCAAGAAAGGTAAAAATGCAACTTAAATGCAAGAAAAAAATATTTGTGCAGTGTGTGGAGAAGGTGCTGTGACTGAGCGTGTCAAAAGTGGCTTGTGGAGTTTTGTGCTGAAGATTTCTCGCTGGACGGTGCTCCACAGCACATGGGCAGGCAGCCACAGCTGCATCTTATCTGTCACCTGGTCAACAGCAATGATAAGACACCATTAATTGGAACAAGTATCCTAATTTCAGAGATGTTAAATGTGATAAGATATATATCAAAGAATCCAAACATTCAGTAATTACGCTCTACTTGCAGGTTGAACGCCATCCAAACTTTGGGACCTATGCTGTCCCATAACAAGGGAAGTTTGAGAGACTCTGACATTCAAGGATTTCATAGTCACAGCCCTTTCTACTCTGGTAAAACCTAATCTACTCATTCCTAGTTTTTCCAGGAGGAGAATTTGCATCTTCAGTTTCCAGGCAGGGATATGAGTCAGTTGCCGAGATGGAGAGCGGCTTCAGCTAACACGCGTTGCTCCGCCCCAGTGTGTCATCCTGTTCTGCGTCCCTCGTGGCACGGGCAGCGGTCATCACACCCCCACCACAGTCTCTCCTGAAATGCCTGGCCATTCATTTGGGGGTTTCCCAACAACATAGAATGCCTCTGTCATAAATATTGGGTTAGCCAAAAAGTCCGTATGGTCTTTTCTGTAAAATCAAAGACACGTTTTTCATTTTCACTGATAACTTTATTGACTTGCATATTTTGAGTATGCCGGCTCTCTCCCATGTGGTATAACGCTGATTGTTCTCAATGTTTTCATTTGATTGCTATCAACCTCAACTGGTCTACCTGACCATGGAGCATTGTCCAGTGAGAATCTCCAGCACGAAACCTTGCAAACCACTTTGACATGTTCGATCAGTCACAGCACCTTCTCCATATACTGCACAAATCTTATTTTGTGTTTCAGTTGTGTTTTTACCTTTCTTGAAATAATAAAGCATAATATGCTAAAAATGTTGTGTATTTTCTTCCATTTTCAATATTAACATGGCCACACAAAAAAATTCACCAATTTTGATAAGTTTTTTTTAATGCACACTGAGCCCTGCTGGTGTGGCTTAGTGGATTGAGCGCCAGCCTGCGAACCAAGGGGTCGCCCAACTGAAACACAAAATAAGGGTTCGATTCCCAGTCTAGGGCACATGCCTGGGTTCTGGGCCAAGTCCACAGTAGGGGGCGCATGAGAGGCAACCACACATTGATGTTTCCCTCTCTCCTTCCCTTCCCCTCTCTAAAATAAAATCAGTCAGTCAATCAATAAATAAATGCACTCTGATATGATAGCTGTCACAATACAATCTAACAAAATTCTTTCTAATGAAGTTAAACACAACTAAACACTACTAGAGCCATCTTACAGAAAAAAACAAATGAACTTTTGGCCAACCCAATATTATAGTGAAGAGCATAAAAATTGAACTCAGGCTGACTTGGTTCCCACTCTGACACTAGATGTATGATCTTGGCTGAGTTTGCCTCGCTAAGCTTCGATGTCCTCATCGGTAAGACAGAGGCTGCCATAGTGATTGCTATTAAATAAGACAGTGTGTGTGAGATGCCGAACACCAGGCCTGGCACACGTAGTAAGTGAGTAATAAGTGGTGCACCAGAGTGAACTTCAGATGGAGTGAGGCTTTGAATGTAAGAAATGAAATAATAAAAAACAGTGGAAGATGCCATGGGAGATTATTTTTATAATTCAGAATGGAAAAGGCTTTTCTAAATACAATCTTTGTGAAGAAGGAGGAGAAGAAAAAAGCCCAAAATGAAGATTGATACATTTGACTAGTTAAAAAAATAAAACTTCCACATAGAAAAAAGTAGCGTAAATGAAGTGAACAAATGACAAACTGGAAAGAAGTACTTGTAGCATATAACACAAAGAATTATTTTCCTTACATAAATATCTTCTGGAAATCAACCAGGAAAAGAACCTTAAACTAATTGAAAGTTTTTCAAAGGAAATATATATAAAATAAATATAAATTGCTCTTAAATGAATGAGAAGATATTCAACCTCTTCCGTGAGAAAAGAAGTCAGGTAGACAAGTCCAAAACTGCAGTAAGCTGCCTGGCTTCTGTCCTTCCTCTGACACTGCCCCTCGCCCACCGCCAGGACCTCTGCCCACCGAGAAGTGTAGGGTCTTCCTCATGCTGCCTCTCTTCACCTGGGACGCCCTCTCTTGCCTCCTTCTAGGAACCCCCAGTGAATGCAAGTGCATTGAGGAAGGAATGACTTGCCCCTCCACTTACCCCAGGACGTCCCCCCAGCTTCCAGGTTCTGAAGATTCTAGACTGGCTCCCTGCAGTGAGGACCAAGTTCTGAATAGGAGAGTTTTAAAACTCTTGTTTTTATGTCGTATTGAGTTCAAATCCAGGGAGCAATAATCTAGAATATTCTGCACCAATCAAGTCACTGTAGAGTAAAATATTCTGCTCTTGGATAAAAGGCAGTGAATTCGAAGGCTGGCAGCCAGCAGGATGAGGGATATTGAAACCATGTCACTCAGCAAACAGTTGAAGGAACTGAGAATGCTAGAGTTTAGGGGAAGCTTACTAGAAGAAAATATAGTTGCCCTCAAACAGGTGAAGGGCTGCCTGTTTTGAGAGAGGGTCAGGCTTGCTGGGTGCAACAACCGAAAGCAGAACTTGGGAGGAAGGTAGAGTCACCAGAAGAAGATCTGATAAACTTCAGAGCCATCAGAGCTTGTTAAAAATGGAATGAGAGCCTTTTAAGGGATTGCCTTTTCTGTAGCTGGACATATTCAAACCAACGGTGAATGGCGGACTTCGAGGGAGAAATCCTTCTCAGAGAGCCTACCACTGGCCAGCCTAAGATCTCATTCTCTCTCTCTCTGACACACACACACACACACGCACACCCCATTCTCTCTCTCTTCTATACTTTATTTTTTCTCTTTAGCATATATCCATGCCCAATATCCTCTGTATTTTACTTTTTTATCTTGTTTATTGTCATCTGCCTGCAGCTGAATGGAACCTCCTGGAGGTAAAGGACTGCCTGCTCTATTTGTGGCTATTCCATGGCTTAGGACATGCTTGCCACGTAGTAGGCATGCACTACTGAATGAATGAATGATCAGGGGTCACTGTAGAAGGAAACCCGGCCTGGGGCAGTTAGTGGGTCTGGTTTTAGTGAGGAGGAGGGATTTGAGACATGAGCTACGCAGGAGGGTATAGATTTCAGGCGGGAATCTCAGTCTTCGGGCAAGTTACTTGGTGTCTCTGAGACTCGATTTCCTCAGTTCTGAAAACGCGGCAGGACTGTTGTGAAAGTGAAATATGAATTACTGGGCCCAGGGCCGAGCAGAGAAGGCTGCTGTCCAGAAACTGCTTGCTTCCCTTGTGGTGACTACTTCTGTGCTGTTTAACTTGAGTTTAGGTGGAGCGAGATTTAAACAATAGACATGTGTAAAAAGGACTTGCAAAGTAGAGGGTAGGGCCTCTCGAAGGCTGACATGCAGGAAAACAAAAATTAAACTAGAGCATAGAGCTCAAAAGCAGGGCATCTTGATGCAACTGCTTCCCTTCAGGTCCTAGCTCTCACTAACTGGGTAACCTCAGGCAAGCTACTTGACCTCTCTGTGCCTCAATATTTTCACCTGTACAATGGGGCTAATAATACCTATGTTATAGGTTGCTGTGAGGATTAAGCGAGTTACCATGTGTAAAGCACTTAGAACAGTGTGACTGGAACAATACGAGCACTCTGTGTGTGTCAGCTCTTAGGGTTAGTGTGTAATCTGAAGAAAGTCTGGGGCTGATCAGTTTGATTGAAGGGGAGGAGGGAGCTGTGGGAAGGCAGAGTGACACTAGACATGAGTGTCGTAACAGCATGAGCTCTGCCAGACATGGGCTTTTCATACGTGTAAGTCCAGGTCCACGTTCAAGCAGCCCCTCTCCCTCCATGGCCTCGCACAGAAAGCCTCTCCCAGCTGCCCTGCCCTCTGGGTTCCCAGACCACCCTGCGTTGCTGTTTTATGAATACTGCCAAATATGAGCAGTTACAATTCTATATGCTGCTTCTCCAACTCAACTGTGAACTCACTGAGAAAGGAAAGAAAATGCCTGTCATAAGATACAGTTAATCCAGTCCCTTTGCACTGTCCTCAGCTGTGGGTGTGAGGGGCGTAGGTGGCTGGGTCATAACAGCCTTGGAATCAAATTAGATGGCCCTGTGTCTTAATTCCAGATCTCCTACTTTCTAGGTGTATGACCTGGGCAAGTTGCCTAACCTGACTAGACCGCAGTTTTATCATGTATAAAATGGGGACAGTGTTATCACCTACCCCCTAGGGCTGTTGTAAAGATTGAGAGGATGCATGAAAAATATTTAGCATAGAGGCTGTGTTCATAGTAAACATTCACTAAGTGGTAGCTTTGATTATGCTCAAGGCAACAAAGAACACTGCTAAGAAGCGATCCTATCAGAGGCACAGTTTGTGGTTTGCCACAGATGGGAGTAGGGAGAGTAAGGTGAGGCACTCACGCAACCGTCCCCCATTGGAATGAGTGCTTTTAACCTACCCTCTTTGCCCCTCCCAAGGTGGAAGCACCAGTCATTCAGGCTTAGTTTGGTAACAGAATACCACGTGTCAGTATCACTTTCCTGGCTGTGATAGAATGCAAGAAGTTACCACTGAGGGAACCTGGGTGAAGGGCATATGGGAGGTCCATAGTATGTCTTATAACTGCATATGATTTACAATGATCTCAAAATAAAATCATGTAAAAGCAAGTACCTAAGTTAACTCTTATGTTTCATGGCCCCCTTTCTCCGTAACTCCCTTCCCACAGGTTTTGCTTGCCCAGTGTCCCACACACAGCAGCACCTCCACTAAATAATATCAGGGGTCCACCCAAAGTCTGTGAGAAAAGAACAATAATAGATCATAACTGAGTGTCTGTTATGTGCCAGAATGGTTCAAAACACTTTAATAACTCCTTTACTCTTTACAACGACTCAAGATTTTTTATAATCTTTTAATTTTTACAAATGAGAAAAATCAGTCTTTGAGAAATTAACTAACTTGTTCAAGTCACAAAGCAGAGGCAAACCTCCAAATTTGCAGGGCTCCACAGCTTCCTTGGCCACTATTCGCTTAGAGCTGCTAAGAGAATATCATGATTATTAAAAACAGCATTTTTAAGTGTATTTTTTGTGACCACGGGGGTTTCCTTTATCTGTGTTCATCGGGTGTGTAGGCCGGCCCCCAGGACACATACAGCAATAAGGAATGGCGGACTCCACCCCTCACCGCCCTCAAGTCTCTTCCCAAAGTCTCCTGGTCCACAAGGCCTGCTCTGACCTCCGTGTTAAATGTGTGCAGCCCCCTTCACACACCTGCCCCTACTGGGTGACCGGTTTGTCCTACTCTGCCAGGAACTCAAGGGGTTCCTGAAGTACAGGGCTTTTCAATTTTAAAGTAAGGACAGTCCCTGGAAAACATAATTTGTCACCCTGCCTCCCTCAACCTACCCATCTCTCTTCCCTGCAAGCCAGGAAGATATCTAGGGACAACGCATTCCAAGCAATAGCAGGTGCAAGACCTTGAGGCAAAACGTGCTTGGTGAGTCAAAGAAAGAGCAAGGAGGCAGGTGTAGCTGGAGGGGTAAATGAGAGTGTGCTGGGAAATTAAGACGGAGAGTTGGGGGAGGGGCAAATCATGCCGTACCTTGCGGCCCGGAAATTCTGTGTACTTTGGATTCTGTGTACTTTGAGAATGGAAATCGTTGGAGGATTTGAGTAAAGAAGTAACATAATCAGACTTACATTTTTAAAGTTTCCTATGTTGAGAATAAACTGGGACGATGGGGAAGCAGGGATAGGACAGGGACAGAAGCTGGACGAACAGTTGGAAGGCTATTGCAATAATCCAGGTTGAGAGACGGTGACTTAAACCCGGACTGTGGCAGTGGAAATAGTGAGAAGTGGTTCAGAATAGCTCCAAAAGTAGAGCTCATGGGATTTGCTGATGGATTGAATGTGGGGTGTAAAAGAGAGAGAGGGCGATTCTAAGATTTTTGACCTGAGCGATTGGTGGGAAGGAGCTGCCCTCTTCTGAGATGGAGAAAACCCGAGGAGGAGCAGGTGTAAGGGCACAAGTCAGTTCACTGTGGGAGGTGTTGAGTGTGAGACCAGGTGAAATTTTGAGTTGGCAACTTTAGATATATGAGCCTCAGGTTCTGCAGAGGAATCCGGGCCAGAGACATACATGGAGTCATCACACATAGGTGATCTTCATCACTCCTGACTTAATGACAACACCTGGGGAGTGTTGACAGAGAAGAGGACCAAGAACCGCAAACGAGACCAAGAATGAGCAGGCACTGAGGGGAGCAGAGAGCTGGGAAGAAGGAGTGTCTCAGAGGTCTAGTGAAAAGGGGTCTCAAAGGAGCCAGTGAACTGCTATGTCAAATGAAACTGCTGCAGTGAGGAAAGACCCTGGCCTCAGGCTGGCTCTGGCAGCATGGTGGTCACTGATGACCTCGGTGGGAGCTGTTTCTATGCACTTCTGGGGATGAAGGCGTGATGAGACTGGGAGTAAAAGAGAATGGGCTAAATGCAACGTGGTGTCCTGGACTGGATCAGACAGAAAAAGTACACTTGTGGGAAAACTGGCGAGACCCTAATTAAGCCCAGTGTTCAGCGGGGAGTACTAACGTACCGATGTCAGTTTTCTGGTTTTGACAAATATGGCGTGTTAATGTTAGGGATGAATTGGTGAGCTCTGTGTATTATCTTTGCAACTTTTCTCTAAATCTAAAATTATTTAAAAGCAGAGAGGAGAGAGAGAGAGAAGAAAAAGAACCAGTGAATACAGAGGACTCAGAATAGTTTGTCTGTGGATGACTTTTGGGCTCTGCTGAAATTCTACCATTAAAACTTTCAGCTCTTTGGGAAGAGACAGCTTTTCCCTGCTCTAAAGCAAATATTTTTGCAGAAGATAAGCCATTAATCTTTTTAGTCAGTTATACCTTAGTACTATAAAAAGTTTATCAACTAGTTTTCTTTCTTTCTCTCTCTCTCTTTTTCATTATTATTATTTTTTTTACTCCTCAGCTAGTTTTCTGAGAGCAGGTGGGGCAAGAAGGGAGGAAGTCAGGGTCGCTTTCTTCATAGTTTAGTCTAGGACTAGACTTCTTGAGCGAGGTACTTTATGCCTGTCTAATTTTGCTTTCGATCTTTACATTACACTAGTGTAAAGTCATATTATTCTTAGGCATCTTCCTTCCTTCCTTTCTTTGTTCCTGCCTTCTTTCCTTTATAATGACTGCTTACAAAATGAGCGAATATTGGGGGAGAAACCTGTGTTCTCCCTTGGTTACAAGTGCTCTTAGAAAGTTGCATTTTTACAACTATATACTTTGCTCCTGGCAGAAACCCAAGGATAACCCACCATAGAAAACCGTATCTGAAGCCCTCAGATAGCACTGCCTAGCCAGAGGACGGTGTCAGGAGGGACAGTCTCTCTGACACTCACATGTTCCTGTCTTATCTCGCTCTCACAGATTCTTGAACTTTTGCTACTCCTGTTATTTAGAATGAGAGTATTGGATTCCTGGGAGTAGAGTCCCCATAATAAGGTGAGATCTTATTTTTAAAGAAGCTGTTCTATGCAGCCTGTTTTTCTGAGTCAAAGACCCTATGTGGAACTTTATAATGCAATTTTTATGAATGTCTTATGAATGAAAGCAATTAAATATATTTTGAACTAACTGTATTTTTAATAAGGAAGTTTACAGTGTTAACAACACAACAAAATTTTGACTTTTCAAGGATGAAATTATACTTAAATAATTTTGTTTTCATTCATCAAAGCAAAAAACCTTAACATCCAAAGGGAAACATAAACTAGTAACTATGCAATTTCTACTAAACTTTAAAATACAATTGGATTCATTATTACATGTAAAGTCCTTAAAATGTGCATTGTTGTTTTTTATATCTTTAAAAATCCAACCATAGAATTCTTTTCAAATTTATAATACTGTAATGGGTCCTTTTTGACATTTGCACACCAAAGTCCTCGGTGTCTGAGGCCCGTCATTGCCTTCAAGGCCAATTTATAGAAAAACGAGAACCTGCCCAAGACCTCGTTAAACAGAAACACAAAACCTTTTATGTTGTTGGATGTTTAGCCTTAAAAACACAGGGCTAGTGGAACCAAGAATCCTTGTTTCATCGGTAATTTGCTACGATTTTACCTGGAAAGAAAAGTGAGTCCTTAGCTTGCCCTCCCACCCTGGCTTGGGTAGTCAGGAAAGCCCTCTCTGGGAAAAAGACATTTAAGCTGAGATGGTGGCCAGGGCCAGGTTCATGGGGGGATGACCTGTGTGGCCAGACAGGACCCCACACTGACAAGGACCTGCGCTTAGTTTAATACTCACTGTTACCATCTTGAAATTCTTAACAATTTTCGAACAAGAGGTCCTGATTTTCATTTTACCTGAGGTCCTGCAAATCAGGTAGTCAGTTCTGCCTGGTGTGGAGTGGGGCTTTGTGAAGTATTTGTTGAGTGGATGACAAGAAGAAGCCAAGTGTGCACGGAACCCACAGATGGATGCACCAGTCCAAGGGTCAGCAAGCACCAAGCCTGGCGCTGAGAATGAGCTCAGCATGTGCGAGCTGGGCCGCGGTGCGGCACGCATCCAGAGCATCGTTCACCCTGAAGCCTACTGAGTGCCCTGGCTGGAATTGGGCAGTGCACAGCCTGCATGCTTGCACACAGGGACCCTGAGTGCAAGAAGCAGAAAAGGCAGTGTGACTAGATCATGACAAGGTGGAGGAGAGCTGGTGTAGACAGGTGACTACAAGGGGAGGAAAGAATGACATGAAATGGGAGAGTCAGACAGGACTCTCAGCCTGTGAGACTCAGTCACAGAGTCTCATCGAGCCTGAGGATGAGCTTGGATTTTACTGAGGTGAGACGGACGCATGAGTTTTAAGCACAAGTGACATGATCCGGTTTACTTTCAGTCAAGATGACTCCAGTTGCCCCGTGAAAAAGGGATGGAGGCAGTCGGGATGAAAGCAGGTGGGCTGGTTAACAGTCCCGGTTATGAGAGCTCCGTAATGGCTTGTACTTTGGCGGCAGCGGCAGAAAGTGAAGTGTGAACGTATTCGGTACATATTGTAGGACCAGTAGTAGCATTTCCTCGTAGTATTTACATCTGTTTCTGCTGGCAGTTACTAATCTGGTTTGTTCTACGTCATGGGAAGTCACTAAATTCTCTAGTTATCCAGTGTGTCAGAACTGACGGAGTCCTCTCTGACTCACCCATTTCGAGAGCACACGACCGCATAACAGATTCGGGTTTATTCAATTTAGATTATGAAGTCACGCTCAACTTGACACAGGGAACCTGGCACTTGTGGATATATTCACATATGGCTATGAAGAGTCTCTGTCATATCAGCAGGAAATGAAACCATAAAAAATAAAACTATCAAAAGTATATAAGACGGGAGCTGCTATATCATAATGACTGTTCCCATAGCGATATCACAAGATATGCAAAAACCTGAGGCCACTGTGCAGTCAGCACACGGCTGTGGACTGACAGTGAGCTCGGTGGATGGTGGGAGTCTGCCTGTAGCTGCGAGTCCTTCTAACAGGCAAAGCACTCACCAGTCCCAGGAGGTTGAAAGCTGCCATAGAATTCAGCTAGCTTAAAAGCACCCTGATGCACAATTGTCGAAGATTTAAGAATATAGAATAAAAAATCAAATTGAGCACTTTGAAGGTAAGTGACTTTGTATGGTGCCAAGTCCAAGATCAACCTCCTGACCAGCAGGCAACTGAGGGAATAAGGTCACAGTAGTGGGATTTGTCCTTGACCCAGGTGTCCAGCACCTTCAGCAAATCAAACTGTCTACACTTTAAAATGCATGGAAGGTAGCATCAGCAGTGCTGTGCATTTGAACTTGAGTCATGTTTTATGGTCATCAGGCTCCTCTTTCCAGCACTGGCATGCTGGGCAGAGAGGTGTGACAACTACTTTGCTGAGTGTGGGACAAGGCACACCACAAGGACAAAAGGCAGCATGGCTGCGGAACGCCTGGGACGAGAGGGAAGCCCATAAACCAACCTGGTGTGTCACAGTTAGACCCGGGGGGGTGGGGTCAGCTCAGGTACACAGGAGGCAGAATGAACCATGATAATTTTGGGAAACAGCCCTACAGTCGGGCAGAAAGCCACACACCAGAAGACAGTTTTTATACCCCAGCTTGGTGTGGGAGAGAACGCTAAGGCTTCCGGCGTAGACAGAGTATTAGGAGGAGAGAGACAGTCGCTGCCTGGAAAACTAGAGCCAGAACACGTGGTTTGGTCTAGCTCAGCCACCCACTAGCTGTAGGACATTGGGTATGTATGTCCTTTAAGTTGTCTGAGTTTCAGTTTTTTTCATTTGTCACCAAAGAACAATTCCAACTATTTGTCCTATGTGTCACTGCTGCAGCATTTGACAATAGCACCCACCCTGACCTTAAAGTGCCTTCCTTTTTCTTTTGACTTCCTTAACCTCCTGGTCTCTGGGCCTCCTGCCACTCCGGCCACTCTTCATTTGTTTCCCTTCCAGCTCACCTCCTAAACACCAGTGCCCCCCAGCGCTGGCCCCTCTTCCCATACCACACTCTGGGCAGTCGGTTCACGTCCAAGCTCTGACCACCAAATGTTTTCCCAAATCGCCATCTCCAGCACCAACCAATGTCAGGGTCCTTGGACAAAGGCCTGGCCCCTTCAGCCTGACAAAGGACAACATGGACAGACCATCCTTGCTAAAGAACATCCCGTCGGGTTGGCTGAGATGTTGCTGGGCTGCTCCTGGACTTCTCCCCCGCCCCCCGCACAGCCTGGATCTCTAATAGCCGTCCTGCACGCCAAAGTCCATCTCAGTGTCTGAGTCAAGAGAAAGCAACTTGCGACATGGCCTAACGTCACGTGGCTTGTAAGTGGCTCCTGACACCAGCAGTCTACCTGCCATCACAACCCCACAGCAGATGGCCAAATCTTCTCACAGGATAAATACAGGTTCCTTAGGGTGACATTCAAGGCCCTTTATAATGTGATTCCAATCTTCTTTGCTCACCTCATTTCCTACCACTCCCCATGACAGGCCCTATATTCCATTGCCATACCAAGCATTTGTTCAAGTGGTATTTTGACTGGAATGCTCTTCCTCCTCCAAACAAGGTCCTTCCAAGTCTAGCTCAGACACCACCTCCTCTGGGAAGCCTCTCTGAGACCCCTAGACAGCAAGGAACAGAGCAGGATAGTGAATGCAGCCTGGGCATCTGTCAGGGTTTTGAGTTCAAATTCCAGCTCTGTGACATAGCTGTTGTGACACAAAGTATGTAACTTCATCTTCTACTGTGGGGATAAAAGCAACTACCTCCCTGGCTTGAGAATTAAGTAAAACTTGTAAGTCACCTCAGTGCTCCTCAACTTTTAGTTGGGCATCTTGCAAAAATGCAGATTTAGAGTCAGTAGTTCTGGAATGGGGCCTGAGATTCTGGTGCATTTCTAAAAGCACCCAGATGATGTAGATGCTGGTGTTCGGTGGTCCGCACTTTGAGTAGCAAGGACCTGGTCCAATACCTGGCACTGCACAGGCGTCACTGATGGTTACTTCTCCTCACCCCCTTCTTCACTTCTTTCCTGGTGCCCCTCACATTTTGCTCACACCACTTTCATAATGCTAACCACGTCATACTTTACTTAGTTGTTATGTCTGTGTCTTCCACTAGACTATGAGCAGTTTAATCATAGAAACTGTATTATTTCCCTCTCAGTATCACCAGTGCCCAGCAGAGGGCCAGGTATATAAAAAGATCAATAAATGTTTGATGAACTAAGCCTATAAAACGGAAATTAAAATATCAACTCTGCCTGTCTCAACAAGTTGCAGCGAGCCAGTGTGATAATTTGGGAGAGCGTGGAAATGGGTCACGTGGCACCAACATAGTCTTACTGCCCATCCGCTTCCCCTCTGCAGAAGTTCAGATTTATGCAGCTGAAGCATGTTTGCTCATGGCAGTGGCTCAGATTCTGATGATTATAAAAATTCAGATTCATCCGTAGTTTAAAAATAAACCAAATTCTCTTGGGATAACAACTGTGGCATCGTTGCCTGTGGTAAGAAAGTAATTATAATGATATAAATGGGAAGCGTGTATTTTTCAATCAGTCAGGAAGCAGGCACCGAGTATGTCTCTCCGGGTGGCACTGGGCTCCATGTCTGCCTCCCACACAGGAGCGTGCAATCGGCTTTATCATCTCATGCCTGTTGGAAGACGGGGAGATGAGCTGAGGGAAGAGGAGGTCAGAACAGTGAATTCCTTCCCTACAATGAGACTTACCCGTGGAGATGAATGAGAGTCAGAACGGCAGCTAGATAAATCAAAGTCACGGAATCAGGCTAAAAAAATGTAATGCCTCTATTTCCACATCAGGAATGGGCTAGCCAATGGGACCGTAATATCAGACGTCTGTTCCTTAGTGTTCCCTCTTTCCTGGCCAAAGTCTGGGTAGTCACTATCAATGCTAGTCTCTTTACTTCCCTAATTGACCAAATTCCCCTGCCTCGTGGTCTGAGGCTTCTCTCTCGTCAGGTCTTTAATGACGTTACTGACGAGGCCTGTTGACAAAGGCCTTCCTTTTGGCTTATGCTCTGATCCTTCAAGTGTAGATTTTATAGTTGAAGAACTCACACTTATTTCCAGTCTTGATGGGGACCTCTTTGTAGCAGCCAAATAGAAAGTAGGAACTGCCCTGGCTGGTGTAGCTCAGTGGATTGAGCGCGGGCTGGAAACCAGAGGGTCCCAGTTCGATTCCCCGTCGGGGCACATGCCTGGGTTGCAGGCCAGGTCCCCATGAGGGCCATGTGAGAGGCAACCATACATTGCTGTTTCTCTCCCTCTCTGTCTCCCTCCCTTCTCCTCTCTCTAAAATAAATAAAATCTTAAAAAAAAAAAAAGAAAGTAGGAACTAACATTTATTTATCTGTCATTAGCAGAAGCCTGGGGCCAGTGCCTTGCAGGGTGAGGAGGTTCGGGGCAGAGGTTTAATGATTCCCTTCCTCCACCTCCATTCCAGCACAATTTTCAAAAACAGCAGCCTTGTAAACACGTTTTTAAAGTTAGACGTTACCACTGCAGTTAACAGTGTGGTGAAAAGACTGTAGAGGAAGTGATGGATGCTCAGTGGTCAGACCCCGAGACCTACAGAGAAGGAAGGCAAGGGATAGCACTGATTTGTCTGTGCGTCGCACCCCCAGCCCCAGCCCACCGTCAACCTAGGGCAGTCCCAGAACCAGCAGCGTCAGCATCACCTGGAAATGTGTTGGAAATGCAGACTCTCCGGCCCTCCTTCTGGTTTGGAATCAGAAACTTTAGGCGTGTGGCCCAGTAATTGGTGTTTTAACAGGCCCTCAGGGAAAGCAGGAGGTGCAGTAAAATTTGAGATCTCCTGACTCCCGACTCCTCCCCCAATACACACCCCCACCTACACCCAGGCAGACCTGTTTCCTGGATGGATCCCCTCCCCTTGGCCCCCACGTTAGGAAGTGACTTTCCCCTGCCAGCCTCAGGGATCTTGTTTTATTTATATCCATATTCTCCTGTCAAGCACGCTGAGGTGTTTAATTCATGACTAATGAACTCAACTGAACTATATATGTAGGGATACACTTGTTTATATTATTCCTTCGGTTTCTACAATTTGGCAATACCCAAGATCTCTCTTTCACACAGTTTCTTTTCCTCAGAGGTTTTTTCCCCTCTTTCCCAACTCTCTAATTCTAATGCACAGAGCTCTCAAAGGTCCTGAAGTGCAGTCTGTTCTTTCCTCTCTAAACTCAATTCCTTGGAAATATGCACACTGTTTCAATATCACTGCTATGGTCTAACTTCCAGCTATAGAATTCCCCCGAAGGTCCCAGCATGTCATACTCAACATGGCTAGCCCATGCTCTCTCCCCACTTCATTCCTCCTTCTCTTCCACCCCCACTTGTCTGATCTCATTCCTTCCGAGACTGGTCTCACCTTTTCTCTCACTTTGGCTCCAACTCCTACTCTGACTGATGTCCCTGAATCTCTCCTCCATCTGTTGTTTCCATTCCATTCCCTCCAGTCAGTACTACAATAAAGTCTTCATTCCTGGGCAGTTGTGATTGGCTCCCAACTCCTCCACCTCAAGTCTCTCTGAGATCTGATCCAACCCCAGGCCATCACCATCAGACTGATTGTCTTAAGACACCACTGTGGCCCTGCCAGGAAGGGGAGCCCAGCAAAACAATCCGCCACGAACATTACACATCCTCTCTACCTAGGAATGTCAACAGGCCCTCCTCATAGAGCCCGTCACCGACATCAGCCTTATCCTCGAGCTAGCCTCCCTCTCTCCCCACTCACTCAAATGTTTTCTTCCTTCCCTTTCTGCCTGCCCTCTGGAACATGAACATTTTTCTTCCTCATGTAAGCCCTGGACTTCCGACTTATTCCTGCATCCCCTCAGGGCTACCTTTTGACAATCCAAATGGCCTAAGAAAGGACTTTGCTGAATCTAGTTCTTTAAAGACAATTTTTTTCTCTTAAAAGTTCTGTTGACTGCTTTTAATCTTAACAATATATCCTTTCTCCCTGCTACAGAGTGATGAAGAATCAAAGAGGTTCAGACTGCAGTAGGATTTCAATGACACTTGGCCTAGTCCAGTTCTGCACTTTCTTAAAATCAGCCTTTCAGGGGTGGTGGGGAGGAAGTGCAGAACTGGAATCTGGCTGACCACACTCCCACTGAGAAAGCTAAACCCCCTTCCGTTTCAATGTCCTTAGAGCAGCAACGTCCCACCTGCGTGCTACGGCACACTGGTGTGCTGCAAGGATTTAAAAAAAAAAAAACGTAGTATCTTGACTGTTTAGTCAGGGGCACTGACCTCTTTTCCCTTAGATTGTCATATTTTAAAAAAATGACAACAGCCAACACAACAGTAGCCGTCTGGTGTGAATGGACCAAAATTATACCTGTTTTTGGTCAGATTGGCAAAAAGTATATTTTTTGGTGTGCTGCAGAATTTTAGTCATTAGTTTATGTGTGCCAGGAGATGAAAAAGGTTGAAAATCACCACACTAGACAGAAGGCAAAAACTGAAGACCCAGAGGCCGAGAGACGCTCTGCCAAAGAGAAGCCTCCTAGCTAAGAAAGTAGAAACCAGACATTTCCAGGTCAGGCGTTCCTAGGTTTGCGTGGGATGATAAAGTTGTTTTCTTAGTGAGTATGCATCTTTTAATTCTGGGAAGGTTTAGAATTACTAGAGATATAGGGAAGGATATCCACCCTTATGGTATTATATTTTTGTATTAAGGGATCTATATATTTAGTATTTTAAGTGCTTCTAATGTTGGATGTTTTAAATATTTCTAATGTTCAATGGTATTCAGTAGAAATTATTTTAATGTTTAATAAAATATATAAAACTAACCTTGCAATACTGATTTACAGCATGTAATTAATTGATTTAGACTTTATTTTAAGTTAAAAATCTTTTAAGCCCTGGCTAGTGTGGCTCAGTGGATTGAGTGCTGGCCTGTGAACCAGGGGGTCGCCGATTCAGTTCCCAGTCTGGGGCACATGCCTGGGTTGCGGGCCGGGTCTCCAGTTGGGGGCGTGCAGGAGGAAACCACACATCGGTGTTTTTCTCCCTCTTTCTCTCTCCCTTCCCCTCTCTCTAAAAATAAATAAAATCTTTTAAAAGTTTATATGCTGTATTGTGACTTTTAAGAGAACTTACCACATGTATTTGTTTAATTTATTGGTTTTATGAGAGTTACTTAAGAATTTGGAAGGATTTTTTAATCAGAAAATTGATGTTTCAAAAATATTCAAATTATTAAATTAATATGTACAGTTTAAAATGATTAACTAAGTGGATCAGACATCAATTTGCTATTTTTATAAGTGCAATTTAAAAATGGATCTATTTAGCCCTGGCTGGTGTGGCTCAGTGGATTGAGCACCGGCCTGCAAATCAAAGGGTTACAGGTTCGATTCCCAGTCAGGGCACATGCCTGGGTCCCCAGTGGGGGGCGCACAAGAAGCAACCACACATTGATGTTTCTCTCCCTCTCTTTCTCCCTCCCTTCTCCTTTCTCTAAAAGTAAATAAGTAAAATCTTAAAGTAAAAATTAAAAATAAGAATTAAAAAATAGATATATTTAAAGGCTTAAGCACAAATTTTGAATTTAAAAGTAATGAAGATTAATCTTAAAAAACCAAAGTAGCTTCTAAATAATCATTTCAGGGTGAAAACTCTTAATACATTTTTAAAATCCCTTTTTTTAAAAAAAAGTACTACCACAGAAATGTCACAATGAAATACTCATCTCTATAAACGTGAATTCTTCTCAATAGTAAAATACCAAGAAAAGAGAATTTGAGGCTGTGTGAGTAGGCAGAATGTGCAGTTTGGGAAAGAATCAGGTTTAAAAAAATAAAAAAGACAATATGAACTCTGACTTCTCTCTTTCCAGACATGTTTCTCTGGTTGCCTACAGACCTTCCACTAAACCTCCCTGCAGCACCTTCAGCTTTGCATTTCAGAAGCAGCTCATCACTTCTTTATCCCCTCCTCTCTACTCTCCACCTCCGCCAAAAGGCTTCCCTTCAGAATTACCACGTTTATTGCACCACAGTCAGCTCAGTTCCACAGGCTGTGAACCCGGTCGTTTCCCACTCTTCCTTCCTCCCCCACGCTAAATCCATCATCCAGTCCAGACGAGCCTTTCTCTGAAAGTCCGCTTTCCTTTCCTTTTCCTCAGTTACACCACAGTCTGTGACTCTGTCACCTTACACCCTCCAGGATTACTGCACTAGCCTTTGGTGGCTCCCCTCCCAGGATCCATTCTACACAGAGCTGCCAGGAGTCATCAAACTTTGCTTTCATCTCTTTTATTTGCGTAAGGTTTTAACAACTTCCTAATGTCTGTCAAATAAAACCCAACTTCTCTGACCTCTAAGGTCTTTTACCTACTAGAAATACTCAGCATACTCAGCTTTCATTTTTTTCTTCATTTTTGATGTTTTATTGTTTATGCTATTACAGATGTCCCATTTCCGCCCCCCTTTGCTCTCTTCCACCCAGCTCGCCCCCCACATCCATAGTCTATCCCCGCACTGTTGTCCATGTCCATGGGTGCTTCATGTGTGCTCTTTGACTAGTCCCTTCGCCTTCTTTCACTCAGTCTCCGCTTCCTGTCTCTCCTCCTACAGCTGTCAGTTTATTTCCTGATTCCATGCCTCTGGCTCTATGTTGCTCACTAGTTTATTTTGTTCATTAGACTCTTCTTATAAGTGAGATCATGATATTTGTCTTTTACCAACTGACCTATTTCACTTAGCATAATAGTCTCCAGTTCCATCCATGCTGGTGCAAAAGGCAGGGATTCTTTTTTTTTCTGATGCATAGTATTCCATTGTGTAAATGTACCCATTTTTTGATCCACTCATTTACTGATGGGCACTTGGGCTGTTTCCAGCACTTGGCTATTGTAAATAGTGCTGCTATGAAGTTAGGGATGCATAAGTTCTTTTGAATTGGTGTCTCATGATTCTTAGGGTATATTCCCAGCAGTGGAATCACTGGGCCAAAAGGTAGTTCCTTTTTTAATTATTTGAGGAAATTCCATACTGTTTTCCACAGTGGCTGCACCAGTCTACATTCCCACCAACAGTGCACTAGGGTTCCCTTTTCTCCTCATCCTCTCCAGCGCTTGTTTGTTAATGATAGCCATTTTGGCAAGTGTAAGGTGCTATCTCATTGTGGTTTTAATTTGCACCTCTCTGATGTGATATTGAGCATCTTTTCATATGTCTGTGGGCCATCTGTATGTCCTTGTTGGAGAAGTGTCTATTCAGGTCCTTTGCCCATTTTTTCAATTGGGTTGTTTGTCTTCCTGGTGTTGAGTCCTATGAGTTCTTGATATATTTGGGGGATTAAACCCTTGTCCAGTGTATCATTGACAAGTATGTTCTCCCATACAGTCAGTCCTCTTTTCATTTTCATTATGGTTCCTTTAGCTGTGCAGAAACTTTTTAATTTGATGTAGTCCCATTTGTTTATTTCTTCATTTCCTTTGCCCTAGGAGATATATCAGCAAAAATATTGCTACATGAGGTATCTGAAATTTTTACTGCCTGTGTTTTCCACTGGTATCTTTATGCTTTCATTATTTCTTGATGAAGCCCCTCTGTTTTTGCCACATTGATTTGCTGGCCACGTTCTCCACATTGACACTGTGCCTACATGCACATTTATCTTTGCATAGCCCATTGCCTGTATGTGCAAGGCAGGATCCCTCATTTCTGACCCCTTGGATCTGGTTTCTTCCTTCTTTCCAAATTCTGTTAGCACTCACATCTCCTCAGGCTTTATAATAGATCTCCTTTGGCTATATACAACGCACAATCTCCTTGGCATCTGTATACATTTCTGTAATTAACCTCCATGTGTTTGTATTACTCTGTAACCTTTGTCTTTGGTTTTGCATATGTATTGTTTCCTTAAAGAGAGTATGGACATTATTCAGCCTTGTGAATAACAAGGGTGGTGAAAGAGTATCAAATGAAATAGTTTATGTAGAATTACTTTGTAAACTACCAAGTTTTATTCAAATACAGTGTTGGAATAGCTGTGGTGTGGCTGAAAAAGCCAAGGATTTGGACTTGGAAGTTTGACTTGGAAGAGTTAAGTTCCCTTACTAACTCTATGTTTTACCAGTTATGTTGTTTTAAGCAAACTTAATCTTTTCTGAATTCCAGTAACCTTACCAGTAGAATGGCCAGAAGATGCCTTACAGGGTAAAGGGGGTTTTTGAAGATCGAATAAATTAACATAAATAAAAAACCTTTTACGACCTTTAAAGCACCATGTAAGTGTATATTCAGTAATGGCGAGGTAAGCACTTAGCTAATAAATGTTGACATGTTGACATAATGACCAATGCATGTTGGCTTAGTGACTCAAAAAAACTGTAAGATGAAGAGCACGTACCATCATGGCATAAGCAGCATCACCTCACAGATGCCATAGCATAGCAGATGCAAGTAGCTTTAGTGATTCAAACATACTGAATGTCTCTTACTTACAGAATTAAATAGGACTCCAGATAGATGTTAATACAATTTTAAAAACTCATCTAAAAACAGTATTTCTTTTAGAGTAATTCACTATGTTTATTTAATTATGAGGGACTATTTGAAATGGCAAGTACTGGTTTAGGTCCTAGAGATATATTGGTGAAGACAGATCAGTTCCTTGTAATCGGGGATCTTACATTCCAATGGGAGATATCATAAACAAAATAACCGTAACAAAATAAACAAACAAACAAAATAACTATAGGTTATAGTAAGTGCTATGAAGACAGCAGTAGTGTGGGCTGGGGTGACGGAGCACTATAGATGGCACGTTCAGTAAAGACATCGAGATGGAGATGACATTTAAACCGAGGTTGGAGGCTGAAGTAGAGAGCCACAGAGAGCGCCCAGGAAAGAGCAGGCCAGACTGAGATGAGGGCGGGCAAGGGCCCAGAGGCAGAAAGGGCTGGCTGTGATAAGAGGCCTCTGTGGTTGGAGCCCAGTGATTACACACAAGTCTGGAGCCAGATCATGCAAAGCCTGGGAGGCCTTGGTGAGAAGTTTGGATTTTACTCTACGTGCAGTGGGGCTAAACAGGCTTACATATCACTGAAATTATAATTATGTTTTCTAAATCATAGTGGTGTCATAATATCAAGGTCACTTCACAAAGCTTAGCATGATTTGGTTCAAAATATAAGTTTAAAAGAAAAGAACTAGGCATTTTTAAATTTGGCCATCCTCCATTTGGGTGGGTGGTGTGCATGAGTAGGAGCTGCCATCGGTTCTACCTGTTTTTATTCTTACCCTTCTTGTGAAATTTGTATTCTTCACATTCCAAATGCAAGCTACTTCGTCAGGTGTCACGAAGGCAGACAGGCCACCTTCAGGTATCCTTCAAAATGGATTCTTAAGACTATCCAGTCATAACGAAGGAGACTGTTGATGTACTGACATGAAGTGGTCCCTAAAATACTCGTAAGTTAGAAGGAAAACCCTCACACACAATGAAGGCACGCTATCATTACTTACACACTTGTATGCATCAAGTATTCTGGGACAGGTAAGAAACTGATAACATGGGTCACATCTGTGAATAGCTGGGGAATAGAGAGGGACAGAATTCATACTGTCTACCTTTTTATATTTTTTAATATTTTAAACAATGCAAATTTATTACCTATTCAAAAAAAATTAAAATCCTGATTTTTTCACTATAGATCCTTATCTTAATGGAAATCACAATATTCCAGAATTGGTGAGAAGGAATTTGTATTGCTGGGTAAACCTAACTTTATCGCATATAATTAAAAGGAGGTTTAAGATCAAGACCTATGTTGTCCAATACAGTAGTCATGAACCACATGTCTATTTAACTTTAAATTAATTTAAATAAATCAAATTTAAAATTCAGTTCACTAGCTGCATTTCAAGTGCTCAATAGCCACTAGCTGTATGTGATTAATGGCTACCCTATTGGAGAGCAAAGGTATAGAACATGTCCCCATCATGGAAAGTTCTATCAGCCAGCCTGCTATAGTCTTATGCAAAATACAACCAGGGTTATGAACTAGCTGTAAAACTCAGCTGACCAACACACAGACACTCGGGAATACAAACACTCAAATATATTCCAAGCTAATCTTCCCAAGATGACACACTAGAATGGCACTTTGAGGTGCAATCAAAACTCCCAGCATTAGATTTCTAAGGCAGTTAAGGACATGATTTTGTCACTACAGTGACAAAAATATCAGTTTGCACTCGTATAGACACTGGCAGTTATACACAAAGAGTTAAGAATTATTCTTCTAAATGTAGGCTTAGATTAAGTAAAACTAACATACTTGATATTTACTGAATTTGACATTCTGCATAGACTCAATGAGTCAAATAGTACTAACATGATAAGTGTGAGTAATGAGATTCTATAACATTCAACTTCTTTAGTATAATTTGTCAACTTTTCTCATTTTTGCTATAATTATAAACTCAACTTTTTACAAACTAACACATTTCAACTAACCATAGTCATTGTTTCCCTTTTGATAATCAAATTGACAGAATTTAGCCAACCGTTGTCCCCTTAAACTGGCTTCGGTGTTCTTCCATGTAACACCATTATTTTTTAAAGCATTCTTGCTTTCTGGACTAAAATGTTCCAAGATTCACCTGTACCTTCCCAGATCCAGACATGAATCAGCCATTTTTCTAAGGCATGCTGTTTCCTTTAAGTGAAAAATAATATTTGACCCCATAATTTTGGCATTAGGATTGTGTATCATCAGGTTTGTGATGATTGAGTATTATTGTTTTCACCCAGTTCATTGAACAAAGCTAAAAGAGACATACTTTATTAAATGTTATTAGTTCATATTATTATTTCCAACTTAGTTCTCATGCAGTATGTTACTTCAATTTTAAATTATTTATGCAAATTATAATTATAGTTCCCTTTTTAATAATTCAATGAAACACAATTATTACACTAAATAAAAATGTTGGATTCTTGACAAAGTTAGAAAAATCATTCATTTCTTTTATCTGATAATAAAAGCATAAAATATTAATACAAATCTTAATACTAGTAGTGAAACTACTACATAACATTCAAATTTTTCATTGCTTTTCTCTTAGAATGCACCTCACTAAGGATGTCCAGCCAGTTGTTTTACTGCTAATGAATGAGAAATCTTCGTTTTGCATGCTTACATAATAGCTATAGGCATATGGTTTGATCCTCTTGTCTTTGTCCACGTACGAGCATCAGCAGACAGACAACTGACACTTCCAAGTTCCTGGATGTAGTGGCTTTCAGCTTCTCACTTCTACCTTTGAGAAAATAGAATTTTGTTTTTCAAATGTAAATTATGTCATCAATAGTTAAATAGAAGATAGGCTATTTTCACATTAGCTTTGAAAAATAGAATTTTGTACAGGAAGAAATGGACAATGTTCTAAAATTATTAGTGAAAAGGCAATGGTATTACTGGGTAAACTTTAAGTAATTCTAACAGATTAAAGGTAGGCTTAAGAGGACTTCCAGTCAACATGGAGGCATAGATAAACATACTTCATTTCCTCATGCAACCACAGAAGAATTACAACTAGACCTCAAAACAAATAACACCCAGAACCATCAGAAAATCAAGCTGTATGGAAGTCCAACAACCAAGGATTTAAAGAGGCCACATTCATCCAGATGGGCAGGAGTGGCAAGGGTGAGATACGGCACAGAGAGGTAGAGGCAGTAACAGGAGGTCCCACATCCACATGTGGTGGATAAAAATTGGGAGGGATACCTTCAGAGTAAGCAATCCCAGCCCTAAGCCAGACCACAGACCCCAGGGAGCCAGCACCAGGAAGATAAATCCCCATAACTTCTGGCTGTAAAAATCAGTGTGGGTTGGGGCAGTGGAAGAAACTGCTGGATTTTCAGGAGAGTCTGCTTAAAGGACATGCATGGACTTAGAGCATACACAGACCCTCCCTCTCTGGGATTCAGCACCAGGGCAATAACTGGAAGGGCGTCAGTCGCATACAGGGAGTAAGTGAAGTGACTGGAAACAGGGTGAGTGCTGGGCAAACCTCCAGAAGCCAGGCAATGGTATTGTCCCCTCTCACAGTCTTCTCCCCACATACAGCCACAAAGCAGTGAAGCGGGTTGCCCCACCCTGGCGATTACCTAAGGCTCTGCCCCACACAATTTACACGTCCTTTTCTACAATAGGCCATGCTACTAAGACAGGGAGTCAAAGCAGCTCTATGTAATACACAGATATAAACACAGTGAGATTGCCAAATTGAGGAGACAAAGAAATATGGCTCAAATAAAAGAACAGAACAAAACCCCAGAAAAAGAAGTAAATGAAAGAACTAACCTATCAGACACAGAGTTCAAAACACTGGTGATCAGGATGCTTAAAGAACTCATTGAGTATGACGACAACATAGAAAAGATGAGGAAGAAATGAAGGTTACACTAAGTGAAATAAAAATCTATTGGGAACCAACTGTGGAAGGGATGAAGCTGGGATTCAAATTAAAGATTTGGAACATAAGGAAGAAATAAGCATTCGACCAGAACAGAAAAAAGAATTTTTTAAAAAATGAGAATAGTATAAAGAGCCTCTGGGACATCTCCAGACGCACCAACATCTGAATCACAGGGATGCCAGAAGGAGAAGAGGAAAAAAAAGCAAGAAATGGAAAACTTATTTGAAAAAATAATGAAAGAAAACTACCCTACTTTGGCAAAGGAAATAGACATACAAGTCCGGGAAGCACAGAGAGCCCCAAACAAGTTGGACTCAAAGAGGACAACACCAGCCCTGGCTGGTGTAGCTCAGTGGATTGAGCGCAGGCTGTGAACCAAAGGGTCGCTGGTTTGATTCCCAGTTAGGGCACATGCCTGGGTTGCAGGCCAGGTCCCCAGTAGGGGACACGTGAAAGGCAACCACACATTGATGTTTCTCTCCCTCTCCTCCTTCCCTTCCCCTCTCTAAAAAAAAATAAATAAATAAAATCTTAAAAAAAAAAAAAGAGGACAGGACAACACCAAGTCACATCATAATTAAAATGCCAAAGGTTAAAGATAAGGAGAGACTCTTAACAGAGAGAAGTAGAAAGTTACCTACAAAGGAGTTCTCATAAGACTGTCAGCTGATTTCTCAAAAGAAACTTTGCAGGCAAGAAAAGACTGGCAAGGAGTGTTCAAAGTGATTACTCTATCTAGCAAAGCCATCATTTAGAATTGAAGGGCAGAAAAAGTGCTTCTCGGACAAGGTAAAGCTAAAGGAGTTCATCATCACCAAGCCATTATTACATGAAATGTTAAAGGGACTTATTTACGAAAAAGATCAAAACTCTGAACATTAAAATGGCAACAAACTCACAACTATTAACAATGGAATCTAGAAAAACAAACTAAGCAAACAACCAGAACAGGAACAGATTCGTAGATATGGAGATCATTTAGAGGATTATCAGCTGGGAAAGGGAAGGGGGAGAATGGAGGAAAAGGTGCAGGGATTAAGAAGACTAATTGGTAGGTACAAAATGGGGATATTAAGACTATAGGAAAGGTAGGTCACTTACGACTCACAAGAGCCACTGCAGTTCTCTATTGGGCCTAACCCAGAGGAGTGCACAATCACTAAGCAACATACACTGCTAGTGGGCCTGGGCCTGGGGTCTCACTGTTTGCTGACCTTTTCTAGATCAACTTGCTACATAATGGATGTTATTAAATTAGGAAATTCAGCCTGATTGCTCCTCTCATGCCCCTATCTGCAAACACCCAAAGCTGAGTTCAATATACCTGCTGAGTTCAGAGCATGCTGCTACTATACCACTTATTGTGTATTATAATTGTTGCTAATCATGTCTGTCACCTCATTAGATTATATTTCCTTCATGTAATATTTTACCGTTATAGAGGCCTCCAGAAAGCATACCCCTTCAGTTGGGAGTTGCAATATTCCCTCATTGTTCACATCAGATAGGCCTCTTAATGTTAGACTTAAACCTCATGAAACCAGACAACTCTGATTTATTTTACATGATAAGGTATATTATAAATTAGTCTAGGTAATCCTAGAGAGAAGTAACTTAAAATTATTTGTAAGGCCCTGGCTGCTGTGGCTTAGTGGATTGAGCACTGGCCTGCGAACCAAAGGGTTGCTGGCCAGGTCCCCAGTCGGAGGGGCACTCAAGAGGCAACCACACATTGATGTTTCTCTCCCTCTTTTTCTCCCTCCCTTCCCCTCTCTCTAAAAATAAATAAAATCTTTTAAAAAATTATTTGTAAGTTATTTATAAATCTCTAGATTTATTCTAGAGAACTTTGCAATTCATTCACTATGATTAAAAAGAAATCCACACAGAGGTGAATTCGGTGGTATTAATGTCATTACACATTCTTTAAAGTAGAGATTCTCTCCTCCGTTTCTGTATCTGCAGTGTTCCAAGCTTCTCCAAGGTTCTATTACTCAGTAAATATATATTAAAAGAAGGAAGTACATATATGTATGCCCCGTTTTCATCACCAGCCAGAACAGTTACCCTTTAGTCACCTACCAGAGACCTGTTTGAAAGTGACTTCAATCTACCTTTATTTTTTTTTAAACGAGTGTTTTTTTAAATTTTATTTATTTATTTTTAGAGAGAGGGGAAGGGAGGGAGACAGAGAGGGAGAGAAACAGCAATGTATGGTTGCCTCTCACATGGCCCCCACTGGGGACCTGGCCCGCAACCCAGGCATGTGCCCCGACTGGGAATCGAACCAGGACCCTCTGGTTCCCAGCCCGCGCTCAATCCACTGAGCTACACCAGCCAGGGCTCAATCTACCTTTAATAAAAAATTCCCACAGAGCCCTGACTGGTATGGCTCAGTTATTTGGGCCTCATTCCACAAAGTGAAAGACCACCAGTTTGATGCCCTGTCAGGGCACATGCCTAGGTTGTGGGTTCAGTCCCTGGTCGAGGTGCATCCGAGAGGCAACCAATAATTATTTCTCCGTCACATTGATGTTTCTCTCCCTCTCTAAAAAAACAAAACACACACACATCTTCCTTATTCTCACCTCCAAGACATTTCTGATATTATATTCTCCACCTTACAATGCCTTTTCCTCTCATTATTTCAAGTACTGCCCCACTTAATTCCCAGAAGAAAGATGTCATCTTTTAAACTTGCATTGCCTGTGTTTGAATCAATTTCTCAACATCTTAAGCCTTAGTTTCCTTCCTCATTTACAATATTGTAGTTATACAACCCATAGGGTGGTGATAAGGAGGCATGTCAACACTCAATAAACATTAGCTCCTCATGTTAATAAAATTTCTCCTATCTTAAGTGTATTTTTGTTATTCTTTATACGTTATATACTTAGGTTATTTGTGCCTTAGGAACCATGGTCCTAGAGTAGAATCCATTTCAAAGTTCTCACATTGACCCCTCCACACATAATTCATACCCTAGAAAGGCAAGTGATTTAAATTGTTTTTCTTCCTGTTATCCATCGAATGTTTACCTTGTCTCAATGTTGCCATTGCAGTTTTCGGTCCTCCAAGTTACAACAGTAAACTAACAGTTGTATTTTTTTGTATGTCTGTATGTGTATATTTTACCGTTATAGAGGCCTCCAGAAAGCATGTATCTGTTTACTACTTCTGCTATGAATTTGAATTTAGAATCTGCCAAATCAATGTATAGTTATATTTACAGAAATGAGTTAATAAATGGTAGTTCTGTATATGATGTAATGTTAGTTTACACACGGTATCTTATTCAGGGCTCACAAGAACCCTATTTGGTAGATGGTGGTGTGCTTGTTACAGTAGGGAGCACCTATTGTTATTCTGACGAACGTACTGGTTTTACACTGATGGCTATGCCGTTAGAAGAGCACTTCATAAGAAATTTAAGTATTCTGAGATTTTTCTGAATTTCTTACTCTCTTCCACAAAGGAAGCCTTTAATTACCCCTTTCTCCCCAAATGGTTTCTGTTTATGACCCTAAGTAGGTCTCGGTTTCAGGATCTTCTTACTTGGCAGTCATCTTCTCAGAACTCCTGTTGTTACATCATCTGACACACAATGTCAGAACCAATTTAAAACTTTTATAAATTCCTTTCCTTGTTCTTGGTTGGTAGAAGGAAAATATGTAATACATATGGAAGAAACTATAAAATATGAAGGAAATCTTATCATAGGAAATCCTTCTGATCACGGGCATGACTATAAATTTGTATAGGTGTTGTGTTCCTCACCAGCCCAAAAATCTAATGAAGCAAATACCTAATCTTCTTAAACATTGTATAGTTTGGGGTCTTATCATGGACATTGTTTAATATTTTTCTATTTTAAGAATCTACATAAAGTGTTTCCCTTCAGTTGCGAAGGGACTGCTTTATTCTCTTACGATTCATCTCAGATATATCTCTCAGCTGACCGAAAGCCCAGTCAACTTTGTCATACATTACATGAAACACCGTAGTCTGGATATATTCTGAATATATCCTGAATATAGCCTGAAAATTATTTATAAATCTCTAGTGAAGTTCAAGTGAACAAGTTCTCTAGAAAACTCTTTTATTTGCTAAAACAGGTTAATTGAATGGTGTTGATGTCATTAGACATTCTTAGCCACCCACAGTGAGATGCTGCACATAAAAAGACATTATTCTGTCCTACAGCTTTGCGATCTAAAATTAGATATACACAGACAAGCCAGATAAACATAGACAGCACATTTTTAAGACCAAAAAGAAATGATCAGAAAAATGAGAGTAGAGAATCAAAAAGCTAAAAGGAATTGACAGATATATCTTCTGACTTATTTGTAGTCTTAACTACCTCTATCAGAAGCTATCATACTGCTAAAGTCAAAGAGTGAGGCCGATAGCCCCTGAAGGGTGACAGAACGTTAATGGGATTGCCACTGTACAGTGTTCTCAGCTTTGGCGGTCCAGAAGCTCCTTTGATCAGTGGTGCTTCTTTGTCCCTCCTTGCCTGACTCTGGGTACCAGAAGTCCACTGCTTCCCAACACAGCACAGGAACAAGCCAGCACGTTAGGAAATGCTCCTTCCAGTTGCCTGTGGAGTTTAGAAGTAGCGCACTGCAGCAGGCTGTCAAGTGGTGCCCATGTGAACTTCAGGCTGAGATCTCCCAATTAACCCATCCCTGGGTGGTCAGTCCACAAGCCTGGCTGGCCTTTTCCCTGAGGTTAAATCTAAACAAACAATGACAACAACAAAAACACCTGCAGTGTGCCAGGCTTCGTGCTCAGTTGTAGGAATACAGATAAACGGAACACAGACTCCATTTTAGAGCTTACAAGTTATTTTGGGAGACAGCTCATAAGCAGCCTATTTTAAAATAATGTAAATGCAGTGGCAGAGGGATGGTCGGGGTAAGGCTCAAAGTTAGAGTACCCAGCCCAATCTGGTGGTTAGGAAGGGTGACTAGGAGACGGGGAATAGTCTGAAAGCTGGGCAGAACCAGGGGAGTTGTAGCCCAGAAACCAAGAGAGTGTATTAAAAAAAGAGGGAGGAAAACAGGGTCAGCTTCAGTGGATACTGAACAAAATGAACCTGAAGAAAGTCCACATGTCAAAGAGAAGAGAAATCAGTGATGACTGTTGAAAGGGTAGTTTGAGTAGAGGTGGAAAGAACTGAATGAGAGGGTTGACGAATTAAGGGGAGACAAGAAGTGGAAGTGACAAGTTTGGCTGTGAAAAAGAGTAAATTAGAGAATATGCCAATTGGGAGAGTCTGTTTTTTTGTTTTTGATTTTTGATCAGAAAGTTTTCTGAGAGAAATGAGCTGGTTGGAGATAAAGGGGTGACTTGATTGATGGATGAAGGGAACAGGTTCTTGGTTCCAATTCCAGAGCCCACTTGTTTCCTCCTGAGATGGGCTCCAACTCCCGATTCAACCAGCAGCACCCTCCCCTCAGGGACGGACTTTGCTCCTAGTCTCCTTCCTACGCACTCAACTGTACCTCCCTAAAATATAACAGTGAGCCCTGAATGGCAAGAACCACAGCTGCGTAAGAGTCCTGATGACCAGTTTCCTTCCACAGGATTTACTAATCTACAAAGAACTGACGTATCTTTCTAGTGACTAGTAATTCTCTCTACCATACAAGGCATTTCTTGTCTCAGGGTGCCCTGGAAGCTCAGCTATTAACTGGACTTATCAATCGGGAAGCTGCGTGTTCAAAATGGATTCATAACAAAGAGGTCTTTTGAGAGTTAATTAATCCTAGCTCTAGCGAAACCTTAGTAAGCCCTTTCCAGTGACTGGAGTGCTCAAACCCACCCTAGCTAGTGCTTGCCAAACTCTTGCTCTCTGACAAAATTTTCTAGATTCCAAGCAAACCACTTTTTTTAACTTTGTTATTTACAATCAAGTTTTAGTGAGGTCCACCAGAAACTACCCTCATCTTCCTCTACCAGAAGTATATGTAAAACCCCCTGGATAGATAATCTTAGTAATTATGCACGGTTCAGATAGTTTTAACTCAGTGTAATTTAATTTACAAGTTATTGGAGGTGATCTCCTTTCACCTGTTTATTGAGTACAACTCTTCTTTTACCCATTTGGTTTTTCATGTTGTCTCTGTTCAGTAATTTAATTGAAACACTAAAATGAAGTCTTATTTTCTTTCAAAGTACAATGGAATTTGTGCCCTCCTATTTCCTTTAAAGAAAACAAAGATAGAATCTAAGAGAAAATGGTCACGGATAAAATGCTGGGATTGGATGCTTACGATACTGACTTCAACGCTTACATTTATAATTACCAGAGGAACTCATCATACGTCCCCTGAGGACAGGAATTTGGTTCAGCCTGTCATCCACTTTCCTCATTTACCCACTTGGTAGGTACTCTGTAAATATACTGATACATTGTATTTAACCCGAGTTGTAATAAATTGCATGATGAACTATCTAGTGATAGATGTGTCTTACTGCACCGTCCTACGTTTTTTGCTCTTTTTGCCTAATAAATTACATGAGGCAACATGTTTTGCAGAAATATTATCTTCTTCCTACCAAGATAGGAGTAAAAGAACACTTACATAGGACTCTGCTGGTTTAAATTTTAATTAAATGAGAATATAGTACCTAGTCCATACCTGCCAAATTTATTTGGCATGCACTGAAGTTTATTGAATTAAAGAATGCACTGGCAATTTGAGACCGTTCCCTTAACAGTAAAATAAATTACTACTTGCTCCACGTCCCACACAAGATCGCTGTAGGAAACAGATGGTAGAATGTTTATGCAAGTCCTTTAAAAAGTATTAAATACTACTTTAAAGTGGGAATTGGTATGTTGACAGTCATTCCTATTAACCGGCATTTTCTACGTCTATCAACTCATTAAATTTACCAGTCCTATTAAAGGCCACAACTAATGTACGAAACTGTTTTAAACATTGGTATTACTGAGTCTGAAACTATTCCTAAATGGTTGCAAGTCTGTGGTGCCATGTAAAAGTGTGCTAGACTCGTATTCTAAGGAAAAACATTTATTTTTCTCGAGTCCTGTCTTCTGCCTCAAAGAAAACTTCTGGTAGAAATAGCACGAATCAATGATTCCAACCTAGCGTCTTAAAGTAATAGTGATCACTTTACTTTAAAAAGGGAAGCGGAAAAGACCCCAAAACAGCTTTCCCAAATTAAAGCCACTGCCCAACGACAGAATCCAATGAAGAGGCTGAGGAAAATTCTAAGGCTAGAAATAGAAAGCCAAAGGACGAGGACCCAAGAACATCTCCCTTCCCCCACTCTACTGAACGCACCGCGGGTGGCAACCGGGGTTCAGCGCCAGGACGGTTGGGGGCCGCCAGGACCCGCGGCCAGTTAGGGTCAGCGGGCGCCGCGGCCGTTGGGGACTCCAGTTCCCAGCAGGCACCGCTCCTGCGGCCGACGCGCGGGGCGGTGCTGCCCGCTGGGATTCGTAGTACGGTCCGGGTAGGAGAGGGGAAAGCCACCCTTGGCTCCTTTCACGCACGTTTCGGATACCGGGCCTGGATGGGATCACGCCAGCCCACTCAGGCCCGGCGTTCCTCAGGGGCGGGGGCGAGCGAGGTCGGGCTGGCTGCGGCGGGAAGAGGCCCGGGCTACCGTGCACGTGTAGGGTGGTTAGTGCCGATGAACCCGGAAGCCTTGCGCACCGCCCACCGCGGCGTTGACGGGTTAACGCTTCTCCCGGGTGGATGTCGGGGCGGGGTGTATGAAAGGCGGGGCCGTCCCACCCGACTACTCTGAGAGCCGCTGGCGAGTAGTTCCTCCCCTCCCCTCCCCCACGGGCCCCCACGCAGCGCGGGTCCCGCCCCCGGCCGCGGCGCGTGCGCAGAATCCTCCTTCCTCCGGCTCAACCCCACCCCCTACCCGCAGCAGCCGCGGCGGTCGCCACCTCTCCCTTCCTCTCTGCTCGTTCTTCCTCCCGTTTTCTTTTCCCTCCTCCCTCTCACCCCCTTTTCTCCTCCTCCGGCGCTGACGCTCACGTAGGGTCCTAGCGTCAGACGCGCTGGGGCGGGGCGAGTGCCGCGTGGGGTATAAATAGAGGGTGCAGGAGGCGGTGCTTCCCCTTCTCCCCGGCGGTTAGTGCTGAGAGTGCGGAGTGTGTGCTCCGGGCTCGGAACACACATTTATTATTAAAAAAACCCAAAAAAATCTCAAAAAATCTTTTAAAAAACCAAAAAAAAATTTACAAAAAATCCGCGTCTCCCCCGCCGGAGACTTTTATTTTTTTCTTCCTTTTTATAAAATAACCCGGTGAAGCAGCCGAGACCGACCCGCCCGCGGCCCCGCAGCAGCTCCAAGGAGGAACCAAGAGACCGAGGCCTTCTCGCTGCCCGGACCGACACCGCCACCCTCGCTCCCCAGCCGCAGCCGGCAGCCAGTGGCCAGCGGCAGCGGATCGACCTCGTTCTGCGGCTGTTGAGTAGTTTTCGATTCCGGTTGATTTTTGTCCCTCTGCGCTTGCCCCCGCTCCCCTCCCCCCGGCTCCGGCCCCCGGCCCCAGCACTAGCTCTCCTCTTACGGAAAGGTCGCGGCCTGTGGCCCTGCGGGCAGCGGTGCCGAGATGAACCCCAGCGCCCCCAGCTACCCTATGGCCTCGCTCTACGTGGGGGACCTACACCCCGACGTGACCGAGGCGATGCTCTACGAGAAGTTCAGCCCGGCCGGGCCCATCCTCTCCATCCGGGTCTGCAGGGACATGATCACCCGCCGCTCCTTGGGCTACGCGTATGTGAACTTCCAGCAGCCGGCGGACGGTGAGAGTCGGGCCCGGCGGGCGGGCGGGCGGGTGGCCATGAAGCTCAGGCGGCGGCAGGCTGGCGGGCTAGGCCGGCGGACCCGGGGAGGGGGGCGGCGGGAGGGCATGTCACACTTACCCCGCTCCCGAGGGCCGGCGGGGAGAGGCTCGGGCGCCCAGACCCCATTCCTCATACCCGCGGGAACACGCGCAGCAGGCAGCAACACGCCACTTGCACGCTTGGCCACTTCCTCCTTTGCAACCATTTTCTCGGCCTCAGCCGCTTTCAAACTTTAGGGTGATGACGCGCTGAAAGGGTTGGTGAGGTTGAGTTCTTCCACGGCGCTTCCGCTAGTAGCCGCGGGATTCTGGGGTCGAGCGCCGAACCCCCTTTTACGGTAATAGGTATAGGCGCTCCTATCACCTGGCTCTCTTGCCCGCGCCCCAGCACCGGGAGGAAGTGCTCTCGGTCGGTGCTCGAAAAATACCACGTGTTGAACCCTGTAACCTCACAGGCCTGAGGCCTGTTGGTACTACTGCCCCAATCTCCTGGGAAAGCCAGAGGGCCTTAGAATAAAGTTAACATGGTGACGTAGTGGAGGTCCTAAGTTTTCTGATTCTATTCATAATAACTTGTCAGGGATTGATGGCTCTCTAAAAATGTAAATTACCAATGAGCAGTGCTTCTGGGGTTTTCCCCCAGTTCAAGCAAGGTTGGAGGAGGGCATGCGCAGGGTGACCCTTTGAAGGCCATCGTTTTCTCAGGCAGTTGGATCGTTGTAATCATTTTCTTAATCAGTGTAGTTTCACAGTACTGGTAATTTGTTCAAAATATTATTTTTCCTTTTCCTAAGTAGTTTCTATGATTTTGAGGGGTTTTACTTAAAAATATGGATGTAAAATGTTACTGGTGAGCGCAGTGTGGACTGGATCATTATGTGGCATTGGAGTAGTTCAGGTTTATTTCTTTTTAAAAGTGGTCCACAATATCCATAAATCGTGGGGAGTCATGGAGTGATTGAGTACTGAATAACAGATTTCGAATTAGCTTGAATTTAATGGGGAAATACATTGCTAACCTTGTGTTTTTATTTTGAAGTTTGTAAACAGTTCACAAAAACAAAATTTGGTAGGTAAGATATGTGGCCTGATGCTTGTTGCTAGGGTTTTTTCTTTATGTCTGGATCAATTGAATTGCTGGTCAGCTTCACTTGATTTTATGGCCCAGTTTTGCATTCCCCCCGCAGGCTACTTAAATACATGTCAAGTGTTATAAAATATGTAAGGAATCTGTTTTTGTTTTTGTAGAAAAAGCTACAAGGGTGGAATTCAAACCTTTATTTTGTAAAAATTCATTTAGTAGAACTTAAGTTACTTAATGATCAGCTTTTCACTAGGTAAAGTGAATATTGAGCTTTTGGGTAGGCAGGCTGTTGAGTGACAGCCAGAAGTTGTAAAACTGCACTGCAGGTTTCATGCCCTTTTTGCTCTGTAAGCAGTAGCTCCAAATGTCACTCCATAGCAGTTCTTCCCAACTTCGGGCAAGATTGATCACTGAATAGATGAAGTCATAGTAGGGAATGTAACTTTGGATCAGGTAATGACAATCTAAAGAGTTGATAGAAAAACTTGAACAAATCCTAGAGCCCGGAAAATGGTAACTTTTGAAAAGTGGATTTTATTTTTTCTAAGCTTAACCATTTTAAATCCAAACAACCAACTTTTTAAATTTCTTGACACTTGAAAAGTTGAATTTTGACTTACCATGGTTATAGGGTTATCAGGCTCTGCCAGTAGAGCAGTGCTAGGACTGCTCAAAAGCAGATGGCGTTTTCTGTCTTCCAGTTATTTGGTTTCTATAGGTAGAAATTACTGTCCTTCCAAATAGTTTTATCAGTGGTTTTCTTTTTTTTTTCCTTATTGCTACATGGATATAGACCTATAGAGTAGCTTCTGAAAGTGACTAGTTTTCAATTTAACAGGAAGAGGTGACTCATTCAAAAGAGGCTCAAGCAAAGTCAGCTAAAAAACTAGAGAGCTGAATAGGTGTGGTCAATAGATAATGAGCTGACAGCAGATTGGCATTACCTTCTAGAAAATGAGGCTTTCATTTATAAAAAGAAGTGGCCGGAAAATTTGTCCTCTCAATAACTCAGTAACAGTTACGTTGGCATGAAATTTGTGAAACTTGGTGTAGATACTGTAGAACTTAAAATGAACTGGTTTTTTCCTCCCCTTACAGGACTGGCCTTTTTCAATTAAGGATTTTTTAAATTTTATTTAGAGTCTCAACTTCTTTAATAAATGTTTCTTTAATGGTATAGGTGCACATAGTTCTTCATAGATCTTGAAGTCACTAGGTAGATTTTGAAATTTTCTAGCAGTATCCAGAAATAATTGGTTAAATTATCTGTTAAGTACAAAAGTAACTTAAGATAAAATTGCTATATAGGTCAAGCAAGCATTAATAGTGAATTATGAATATCATAGACCTGGTAGTTCAGAAATTCTGGGTTAACAGGGCTAAGTATGTCCTACTTCATGTTAGTTTTTGAAGGCCTGATTCAAATCTCAGTCTCAATAGAAAGCAGCCTTTCCTTTTTTTGATTATATGGCAATAGGAAGTTGTGTCATGAATCACTGAAATCCCACCCCCAAATAATTATTTTTTAAGAAAATTGACTAATTTTTTTGTGTAATATTGGCAGTGATAAGCTGCCAATGGAAAGACCAATTTTGGCAAGTAATAAGGAAGAAGTTAAAATGCTTAAAAGTTCATAAACTACTCTTATTCTGTGGATAGTCTTCAATTGCCTAATGTCTTTTATATTGCTCATCACTAAGCAGATTTTATGTGAAAGGGAATCATGCTTTAGATTGACTAGGAACAAAAGGGTGCTTTTATAAACATAATGGAAATTAAAGGAAGAAATTGCTTTAGAAATATATTATTAGTGATGTCATCTTTTCATCAGTGGGAAATTTGAGGTTTCTGCTATTCTCTCTATGTGCCACACAATTTAAATCTCAACTAGTGTGAGGTAAGGTCCAACCGTCTTGAAGTTAGAAGAAATAGACTGTGGGCCCAGCCACTCCTCCCACACACAATAGTTTATAAAATTTCAAGTGGCCCATAAAAGTTTTGAAGTAATAAGTCACTATGGAAATTGTTCTTCCTGCAGCGGAGCGTGCTTTGGACACCATGAATTTTGATGTTATAAAGGGCAAGCCAGTTCGCATCATGTGGTCTCAGCGTGATCCATCACTTCGCAAAAGTGGAGTGGGCAACATATTCATTAAAAATTTGGACAAATCTATTGATAATAAAGCACTGTATGATACATTTTCTGCTTTTGGTAACATCCTTTCATGTAAGGTAAGCAAAAATGTGACAGGGAATCATTTACAGTGTTTTAGGCACTTGTAGTTTATTCCTTAAAATGGCAACCATACTGTCTATTTATGAGTATCTTTATTTCCCAAACACCCAAGTGACTGACAAGTTACAGTTGACCCTTAACACGCATTTGAACTCTGTGGGTTCACTTAATGCAGATTTTTTTTTTCTGTGGTTGAGAAACTGGGTGCAGAAGGCTGACTATGCATTGTTCTACACCATTTTATATAGGGGACCTGAACATCCACTGATTTTGAAATCCACGGTGGGGTCCTGGAACCAACCCCCCAAGGGCACTCAGGGACAGCTTAAATATTTGGGGAGTCAAAAGTTATACGTGAATTTTCAAATATGAGTATGTGCTGGTGTGTCAGCTCCATTAAGCCACCCATTGTCCTCTGAGTTGGTTAGCAATGAACAGTAAGTAATGAAAAATTGGTACACATTTTTCCCTAGGTGGTTTGTGATGAAAATGGCTCCAAGGGTTATGGATTTGTACATTTTGAAACACAGGAAGCAGCTGAAAGAGCTATTGAAAAAATGAATGGGATGCTTCTAAATGATCGCAAAGTGTAAGTATAAATATTTAATCATACTTCAAATCTTTTTAATAGTTTATAGCAACAAATTAATTTTGTAAGAGTTAGGCCCTGGCTACCTGGGGTTGGGTCTAACCCTTATACCAAAAGGTTGTGGATTCGGTTCCCTGTCAGGGTATGTACCGGAAGCAACAGATAGATGTCATCCTTTCTCACAACGATGTGTCTGTCCAGTCTCTCTCTTCCTCTTGCTCTAAATAAAGTCAATTAAAAAAAAAAAAAATATCCTCGGGCAACGATTAAAAATAAAATTGAGAATGAAAATTAATAAACCACATCTTGGGAGAGATTTTATAATTATTTTTTCTCTGCATTCAATGTAACATACAAATACAAGTGAATTGATGAAATGATCAGCATTCAAACCAAAAAGAAAAAATGGGTATACTGGGATATAAAGCTATTTCAAAATAAGTGCGTAGTTGAATAGGAATTCAGACAGAGACTTGATCATAGTTCCAGAAGTAGCAATTAGCCCATTTTATATTTGAGGAAACTGAGGCTAAACTAACTTGCCTGTAATTAAAAGCTGGCGTGATAGTTGGGCTAGGATACAAAGCTAGTGGCTTAGCTTAAGCTCTGAGCCCAGGGTGGCTCTTTACTTGGTTATACTGCTGCAGTTATTGGTGGACTTTATAGTTTTGTTTTTTTAACCTTTTGAAATTCTTTCATCCCCTTAAATAGAAAGCTGAATTAAATCAGAAGTCTTCATAATTAATCTTTTTGAAATAAACTTGTTCTTAAAAGTTGCAAACTTAAAATAATGACATAGATAAAACACGCGTAAGACTTTCTGTTACAGGTTGTAACAAAACAGATTTTATGAGCCCAAATAAATGACAAATCAAATGTTTCATCCTCCGTGCCAGTGGGTCTGGCCAGTTTCAGCTGTGAGGTCATACTGAAATGATCTGTGAGTTCGTGTTGCTGTGTAATGGTGGCATACAAATTGGATTTGGTTATAGGTCAGCTGCATCACTCTAAAGGCGTGGTTCTCTGAAACCTGCGCATCAAAGTGGTGGTGTCAGTCTGCATGGAGGAGCCGTGCACATGTTCGCTGTTTGCATTCCGTGTCAATTACACGGTGAAGGAAAGACTTGTAATATGTGAAGTACCCAAGTCTAAGAAAACCAGCAACTCCTTAATATGAATGTTTATAAAAGATAATTTTTAAGAGTACTTTTTTTTTTTTTTTTTTAATTTCATTTATTTTTAGAGAGGGAGAGAAGCATCGATGTGTGAGAGGTGTATCAGTCAGTTGCCTCTCATGGCCCCAGTTGGGGACCTGGCCCACAGTATAGGCACATGCCCTGACTGGGAATCTAACCCATGACCTTTCGGTTCATAGGCTGGCACTCAGTCCACTGAGCCACACCAGCCAGGGCTTAGAGTACATCTTTAAATGAAAAGTCTTCACCACCATTAGCCCTGGCAGATGAAGACATAGTTTGCCTTTGTGGTGGTCTAGATTAAATAAAAACTTGATTTATTGATGTTTTGAATATAAAATGATACAATCATTTTGGAAAACTGTTTGACTATAAAGATCATTTATACACCATTTGAACTACTGTGGTTTCTGCAGCTCTGTCTTGAGAACAAACAGTAGTCTCAAAGTTCCAGCATTATTTACAAAGGCAGAAAGGTTTTGTAAATAATGATGGCCATAATAGAAAATAATATGCTCCCATTGAAAACATTTATAACATGGAGAAAAAGCACCACCATATGGGTGGGTGGGGGGGTGATATAAGGAACTAAAACAACTATCCTTAAACACAGAAAAAACAGACATTACGTTAAAAACGAGTCATTTGAGTGGGAATATAGATTTGTTTTACTTTTATGTATATTAAATACTTTTCAGTGACAGTGCACTACTTTTATATTGGGGGAATACTAAACTTTTAAGCACTTTATTGGTAATTTTGCAAAGAAAATTATGCCAGGTTATTGTGTGTTAAGAGTACAGAATTACGTTAGACTTTAAGTTAGGAGACTGCCAACAAAGTGCAAGAGCCCCTTTGAAATAGCAGATTGAAAGCTTCTCTGTCTTTTCATTGCTGTCCCACTCATCTGTAGTAATAGGTATGATCTCTTTCACGCAGGCTTCGTTGGACAGAAGGGAGAGAAGTGTGTATTAAGTAAAATGTTTTTTTGCCCTGGCTGTTAGTTCAGTGGTTAGCATGTTGTCTCCAAATGCCAAGGGTATGGGTTCAATCCCCAGTCAGGGCACATGAAAGAATCAACCAATGAATACATAAATAAATGGAACAACAGATCAGTGTTTCTCTTTCTCTCTCAAAAATCAAATAAAGAAAAATATTCCTTTGTGGTTGTAGTTACAAAGTTTTTTTATATTTTATGTTTTCATTTCTTCCCTTGAGGCTCCACTTCCATTTTATAGTGTGCTCTTTATTACAGATTCTGAAATGATCTGTGCCATTTACAAATTCACCAGGCTTAACTAATCTGAACTTCATAGAAAATAGAACCTAATTTTATAGTCCTTACATATTTTATTAGATTTGTTGGACGATTTAAGTCTCGTAAAGAACGAGAAGCAGAACTTGGAGCTAGGGCAAAAGAGTTCACCAACGTTTACATCAAGAATTTTGGAGAAGACATGGATGATGAGCGCCTTAAGGATCTCTTTGGCAAGTTTGGTAATGTGTCTGAATTAAATTTTTACACTCAAAGTTCTGAGTAATTGCTTGGTATTAGTTTTGGCTACTTACACTAAAACTAAATGAAATGAGACTTAACGTGGTACTTAAAATATTTGCAGTTATGTGGATTAAACTACTGATGATCTATTATAAGTACAAAGTGATATATAAATAGAAGTCTATCTCATTTAAAGATTGATAGCATTATATTAGCACAGTAAGGTGTGACCGTAATTGAACCAGATTTAAAAGGCTTTGCTATCTTAAATTGTGGTGGACTTACTCACACACGGATCCCGTCTCATCAGAGGCGTGCGAGTGACGCGGCCAGCTTAGGTTGGAGTGCAGTCTTTAACTATGGGACAGGAAAGGTGGCGGGCTTTAGGCTCTGGTCCGTCTCAGTAGCATCATGTCTGAGCAATGTAAACTGACTTTTAAAGACAAAGCCCAGATTTTCCAAGGATATCTCCCTGGGGTGGCCTTCTGAATCCATGATGTATTACCTACTACTCTTCCCTTGCATTTCAAAATAACTTCATTAAACTTCAAATTAATGAAGTATAACCAGCCTTCTAGGGGTGTCCAGCCTGCAGGCCAGATGTAGCCCAGAATGGCTATGAAAGCAACACAACACAAAATTATAAATTTACTTAAAACCTTTTTTTGCTCATTTACGTTAGTGTTTGTATATTTAATGTGTGGCCCAGGACACATTAAATATTCCAGTGTAGCCCAGAGATGCCAAAAGGTTGAACACCTCTGGAACTTAAAGTGTACTAAATGATTTGCTTGCCCCATACCCTTTTTTTCCTTGTGTTGAACTTTGATGGCTTTTTTTAAAGCAGTTCAAATAATAAAGAATTAGGAAATACAATAATGTGTTACTGCCAAGCTAACATGCCACATTGAACCTCTCGACTCCTTTAAGCAAAAAAGTTATTTTGCACAAAGATGAGTTGTGTAAGACTAGGAAAATGTGACATTGTGTCTTGCATCTTACTCAGATTTTCTTTAGTGACTGGCTTTTGTCTATTTCATCTGTCTTTTAATTAGAAGCTATTTCTAGAGTTGGGTTGGGTATTGTTAACCGCTGAGTGTCCCAGATGAATGATGCTGTCAGCTGACCACCAATATGTGCATTTGTCGGTTACATTCTCTGGTTTTGCACAGCAGAGATGGGAGTTACAGACAGGACTGAGGCACCTCAGAAGTAACAACCTACCTGTGCCGGGATATCTTGTAAATTCTTTATAATCAAATGTGATTTTTTTTTTTTTTTGCCTTTTTCCTCACCTATCTGAGATACTACCCACCTCAGTTAAGTGTCTTTTTCACTTGAGGGGGTCGGGGGGAGGCATGGGAATTCAGAAACATGCTACCTTCTCCAGGTGATTCTCTGTCTTCCCAAACGTCAGACCTTGCGTTCCCTTTACTACCTGATGAAATTGAGTGGGCCAGGGAATGAGGAATTCTTATTTGTTAACTCTGACATCAAAAAAACCAAATTGTTGGGTTAAAAAAAAATCACATCTGTTTAGTACTAATACTAAGAATAAAACTTCATTTTTTACAGTTGTCTAAAACGTACCTCCATAAATGGAAGTAGGAATGTTTCAGGGAATGGAGTATTTACTTAGCTTCTTAGTAGAAATAAAGGGTCTTTGAAGAGAATATTTAGCGCTCTTTGAGTGTTTGAGTGTTGAAATTGGAGATGTATAAACTAAGTGTTGTGTGGCATATCTTTGAGTCATTAAAAAAAATTTTTTTTAGGACCTGCCTTGAGTGTGAAAGTAATGACCGATGAAAATGGAAAATCCAAAGGTTTTGGATTTGTAAGCTTCGAAAGGCATGAAGATGCACAGAAAGTAAGGCTTTAATATACTAATTAAAGTCACTGTGGGTTTTCTGTATTTTCTAGCAAAGGGGGAGTATAAAACTGATTTGTTCTTATGTTGAAATTTGCATGCATACCAATGGCTATTTTACATATTTGTCTTTACATATATTGTGCATTTTACGTATTTTGAGAGTATAAATTGGGAACCTTTATTTTTCCAAAACTTTCAAGGTTTAGTTTTTGTGATGCTTCTTATCTTTAGCTTTCATAACCTAACATATTTTCTTCACTGTTAAAGAAATGAACTTCCATATTTCAAGTTAGTAATTAAAATTTCTGTGGTTTCTGCAAGGCTGTGGATGAGATGAATGGAAAGGAGCTTAATGGAAAACAAATTTACGTTGGCCGAGCTCAGAAAAAAGTGGAACGGCAGACGGAACTTAAGCGCAAATTTGAACAGATGAAGCAAGATAGGATCACCAGATACCAGGTTCATTTTTAATTGAACAAGCAAAATAAGACAGGGACGAGGAAACCTATTTTACGTTCATTTCATTTACTGCCAGGTAACTGGGGGGCTAGAGGGGGAAAGGAGAAGAATGTGGGCTAAAATCTAGGAAGTGTGCTTAAGTACCACCGTGTTTTCTCCTGTTTTGCACAGTGTTTTGTTGTTGTGTTTTTAGGGTGTTAACCTTTATGTGAAAAATCTTGACGATGGCATTGATGACGAACGTCTCCGGAAAGAGTTTTCTCCATTTGGTACAATCACTAGTGCAAAGGTAAGCAAGCATATGATGGTTTGTTCGTTTATTTTAAGACTCTGGAAAAATCCATGGATACAGATATTTAAATTTCACATTAATAATAGTTTTTTCTTACTTTGTAAACAAATAGTTGTATCAGGGTTTTTTTCTGTGCGCCCCCCCCATTTTATTTTTCTGGAAATGAAATTTTTGCTTCATTACTTCAAAAACATGGAAATTTGAAGTGGATATGTGGCCCCATGGTTTATTTTTACAGATGGAGAATTCTGAGTTCTTTCCTGAGGAAGGCTGCAGTAGATGAGTGTAACTAGTTGATCCTTAGTGATATGCACCGTTGTACAGTTTATTAGTCAACTATACTTGTTAACTACTGGGCTAGTCTATATTCACTTCTCATTTTGGGGAGTCAAAACTTGAAGCACTGAAGCAGTAAAGAGCGGTCATTTTTCTTTTTACTTGGTATCAGAAAATGAGATACAGCAGTAGGATTCTATTCTAATTTCTGGAATTGTGGTTGAAGTACCTCTTTCCTAGGTGGTTTTTATGGTGTTCACAGTCCAAGAATCCCTCTGTATGTAGTTTTGTGCGCATGTATTTGGGGGTGTGGGGATCAAGGGGGTGGGAGAAGTGTCTAAAACTTGAGTTGTATTTTCAAGAGTATAGGAAAAATTAAAACTGTGCTCTGGAATGACCTGTGGCTCGTCTCTCTACTTAGCTTCTCCTGGCAACCCCCTTGACCGAGGGAGCAAGTAATGTGTTTGCCTTGTGTTGTTCAGCCTGTGCTTTTGTAAGAGTACCTGGAGTTTAATTGAATTTATTCTTGAGTGTCTTTATCCTCAGTGTGTTCCCAGAGAGTTGTTTAAACTGAATATTGTGCATCAGTTGATTTCAAATGTATGATGCATACATGTTTCACAAAGGAAATTATTGAACCCTTTTTTAAAAGTCCTTTGTGGATTATAATATAAAGGAGGTGAAAGATTTGGCAAGGATTTATTTTAGAGGAGGACGTCATTATGTTGATGATTTAATAATGCTTGCTAAGAAAACACATTTGTCAAGGCAGAAAGCAAAAAGTGGAAGGGTGACCCCTGTGCTCCTTATTTTCAGTCTCCAAAAGGGAGTTCGGGTGGCATTCCCAGATCATTTTTCATGCTTGTCCAAACAGTTTGTATGTGTTTTAGAGAACAGGATCGTCCCACATGTACTTGGCAGTTATCGCTGCACACGTGTCAGTATTTCTCAAGTTCTAGGATTGAAATTGCTGGTTTCTAGGTAAACAGATTTCTGCTAGTCTTACCAATTTAGTAGGAAATGGTGGCATGTTTCTCATGTGTTTGCTATTTTTGCCTTCCTTTGCATGTTGTTATATTGCATTGGTCGCCTTTTAGTTAGGGATAGTTTTATGTCAGTCCTTTGTTTAGTGTTGCAAATATTTCTTCCAGTCTTTCACTTAGGACTTTAGGGTCTTGTGTCATCTTAGAGGTTTCCTTTATTTTTGCGTTTTATGTTCAGATTGAGAATCTGTCTGGCAATTTCATTTTGTAATATGATGTGAATAACAGATCTAACTTAATTCTTTCCAGTTATCCCAACATACTATGTACTAAATAGTTTAAAGTCCATCTTTTTCCCCCTATTTTTAAAAAGTTAACTTTTACTTTCTAAATTCCCATAGTTGCATGGGTATGTTTCCGGACTCTTTCTAAAATTTAGGTATAATTGAGCCCTGGCTGGTGTGGCACAGTGGATTGAGTGCCAGCCTGTGAACCAAGAGATCACCGGTTTGATTCCCAGTCCGGGCATATGCCTGGGTTGCAGGCCAGGTCCTCAGTTGGGGGTATGTGAGAGGCAACTGATTTGTGTATTCTTGCACACTGATGTTTTGCTCCCTCTTCCTCCCTTCCTTCCCTTCTCTCTAAAATAAATAAATAAAATCTTTTGTAAAAACTTAGATGTAATTGACTTGCAAACATTAGTTTCAGGTTTACAACACAGCAACTCAGTATTTGTTGTATATGTTGCGATCACAATTCATCACCATACATACTTTAAAAAATAATTTTTGTGATGAAAAGACATTTAAGATCTCTTCTGGCAGCCTTCAAATATACATTATTAATTATAGTCCCTATGTTGTACATTTCCATGGTTCATTTTGTAGCTAGGAATTTGTACCGTTAATCCCCTTACTCAGTTTTCCTACCCCTCTGGCACCCACCATGTTTTCTGTATCCATGAACTTAGAATGAGGGGGTGTTTCTTTTGTCTTTTTTTCCTCACATATAAGTGAAATTATTGGAGTCTGTTTTATTGCTATGTATGAGTTTTATAAGATTTCAATTGCTTTCCCTCCCCCCACCCCCTTGAAGCATCTTGTTAGCTTGAATTGCTAGAAGAGTCAAATTTTGATTGTGGATATTTCCAGTGGTGCTTAGGCCTGAATGTGTTAAGATATTTAGACCTTATTGAAAATCTTAATATCTAACTGAATATCTTAAAAAGTTGCTATTGTACCTCTACCCCTTCACTTCCTCTTTCGGCTAGGATAATGGGTGTCTGTAGCTTGCCGTTAATATTTGGATATTAAGGAAAAATTGTGGGGAAAATGGTGAAAGTATTAACAGGGTTAGTTATTTGAGTCAATGGCTATCATTGTAATACTCTCTGTGCTTCTTTCTACCATTGTATTAACCTTGTTTAATATTTTTTTCTTTTCAATAGGTTATGATGGAGGGTGGTCGCAGCAAAGGGTTTGGTTTTGTATGTTTCTCCTCCCCAGAAGAAGCCACTAAAGCAGTTACAGAAATGAATGGTAGAATTGTGGCAACCAAGCCATTGTATGTAGCTTTAGCTCAGCGCAAAGAAGAACGCCAGGCTCACCTCACTAACCAGTATATGCAGAGAATGGCGAGTGTGAGAGCTGTGCCCAACCCCGTAATCAACCCCTACCAGCCAGCACCTCCTTCAGGTTACTTCATGGCAGCTATCCCACAGGTAGATTTTTACATTTGTTCATATTTTGTTTTGTGCCAAAAATAATAATATATGTGAATGATTGAAATTTTTAAAATTCCTAGAGTGTGAGAACCTGCTAAATGTTTTGAAAGTATACAGCTAGTTGCATCATGTGCTTTTCTCTTTCACCGATATATTTGCTTGCTTTCCGCAGACTCAGAACCGTGCTGCATATTACCCTCCTAGCCAAATTGCTCAACTAAGACCAAGTCCTCGCTGGACTGCTCAGGGTGCCAGACCTCATCGTAAGTCTTTCATTTTTTTCTTAAGGGGATGGATTATTTGGAGTAAAGATATACATGAGACCGATTAGCTGTTACAGTTTAATGGCGTATTAACTTGTTTTCATAATTTATGGTCAGTAGTATTCATTTGGGGAATCCTAGCCTTAAAAAAAAAAAGATTTGAAAAATACTTCCATCATTCCTGTCTTTACTGAGACAGTGATTTCTGTGCTGGTTTGATTTTTCTCCATAAGTTTGAGAATGGATCTAAATTATTTTTTAATTCTTTTTTTTTTTTTTTTAACGTTATTTTATTTCTTTCTTGAGGTTTTTTTGGTGGGGTGAGGTTTGGTCTGATTTTTCCTTTTTATTTTATTTTTGTTTGGATCCAGTTCTTATTTCATGTTTGGTCAGACAGTAGTTGTAAAAGGTACTGTCCCGTGGGTGAGGGTCAGGGTCCTGGTGGTTTCGGCCTGGCCTGCGTGGCACAGTGCCGGTTGCAGGAGCGCGTGGGATGAGGTTCATGTGTCATGTTCAGTTATTAGTAAGTGCTTGTATGAGTGAATGTGTGTTTATTGCTGCTCTGATAAGTCTGGAGAAACTGAAGTTATGAGACTTAAGCTTTTAAAAATCATGTTTATATTTGGTGCTTTTAGCCTTTTGTGCAAGCCTCAGCTCTGAAATAGCATGAACATTTCACTGAGTTTTGCCAAGTTAATATGTGTCTGTATCTTTAAATGCAGCATTCCAAAATATGCCCGGTGCTATCCGCCCAGCCGCTCCTAGACCACCATTTAGTACTATGAGACCAACTTCTTCACAGGTTCCACGAGTCATGTCCACACAGCGTGTTGGTGAGTCTTAACCCTGCCCGTAAAAATCGATCTCCAATTTGAAGTTGCAGAGAAAATGTACAAAACTATGTGGGGGGTTTGTTTTTCTTTTGGTTTTTTAGCTAACACATCAACACAGACAATGGGTCCACGTCCTGCAGCTGCTGCTGCTGCAGCCACTCCTGCTGTCCGCACCGTTCCGCAGTATAAATACGCCGCGGGAGTTCGCAATCCTCAGCAGCATCTTAATGCACAGCCACAAGTTACCATGCAGCAGGTACAGACTGACTGATTTTTTCATAAACACGACAGCACCTTGGTTGCGATCAAAGAAATTGACAACTGTATGGTAGAGGAGAGCTGAAGCTCTCTAGACCATCACGTTAATTGTCCCATTAATTGATAGCATGTAAAAATGTGATAGCATGTAACAGTGTCTCATCTGCCTTATACTGTAGGAATTAGGTGAGCATTCAGCATTTCCTGTTGTGAATTTAATGTGGTTTAAGAGCTTTGTTTGGCACAGCTCTAAGGAAGAAAGATTAAAATCAAGTTTTTGAGATGTGACTTACCCTTGTTTTGACCCCCTGGGACTAAAACTGTCATTGATCATAACAGAAAACTGGTTTCAAAGAGTACTCCAGGTTTTGCCGGGGGCGGGGGGGGTTGTTTGTTTTTAAAGGGAATTATTTTGTGTGGTTATTGAGTAAATACGTGTTAATAGCTTTCTTAGGCCGTATTTCTGATTCACTAGCTCTTTGTTTAGATTGCAGTCTTTATCACTTCACTGATTATGCAGTGATGGCTGTCATTTGTACTTGCCATTACTTCTTTCTGTACTGTAAACTTAGGAATTTTCCTATTTTATATCTAGCCTGCTGTTCATGTACAAGGTCAGGAGCCTTTGACTGCTTCCATGTTGGCATCTGCCCCTCCTCAAGAGCAAAAGCAAATGTTGGGTAGGTACCTTTGTCTGACCATGTCAGTTTGAGACTAGAACACACAAAGATACAGAGACCTCCATTGCACCTAGCAATACGACACTAGGGGGTGGTGTGAGTGCTCTGGATTGGCGTGCATGATTGTGATTGCACAGGTTCTATGTTGTTTTGGTGGATAAGGTCATCGGGTATTGCACCCTGCTTGCTGTGCACTCCCACCACATTTTTGGAAGAAGGAGTTTGAACAATTTAATACAAACTGATATTACCAAGAATTAATTGCCTTGGGGTGGATCTTAGTCTGTTTTATTTACAGCTTTTCCCTAAAAGATATATGGATATAGTCGTTCATGGGTTAGCATATATTTGCTGTATACAAAAGGTTCTCAAATCCCAGTTTTAACATGGTAGATGCCCTTCAGGGTTTTCTTGATTGAAGGAGTTTTTTAATGTTTTTGTTCTTAGGTGAACGGCTGTTTCCTCTCATTCAAGCCATGCACCCTACTCTTGCTGGTAAAATCACTGGCATGTTGTTGGAGATTGATAATTCAGAACTTCTTCATATGCTTGAGTCTCCAGAGTCTCTCCGTTCTAAGGTAATCTGAATTTATCATTTAATAGTCTCTTAACTACGTGTATTTCAGGGCTTTTGCAGTGTTATACACAGGACGGGCAAAAGTAGGTTTACAGTTGCGAGTACACGAAACGGTTTATTCTTGTGTTATTATGTAGTCATCATTGTATTTTCCAAACGAGCAACTGTAAACCTACTTTTGCCCTACCCTATATAAGCCATGCACAGTTCTGAGGGCTTTATTAACTAAGTTCTAATAATAACCTATTGTTCCTATTTTATAAGTGGGGAAACAAGCATAGAGAGGTTGAATAATTAGCCCGAGCTCACAAAGCTAGGAAGTGGCAGAACTTGGTTTCACATGCAGTTTAATTCTAGTATCCAGGCTCTCTTAACTGCTACTTCTTTACTGGGAAAAATGATAGGGATATTTGCTAATATTTTTCAACTCTGGAGGATTTGGGGTGGGAGAGAATAAGTATAAGAGGGATCATAATTCTTAGAACAGTGGTGGAATGGAACCCAACAGATAGGGATACATACAGTTAGAATGGTTTTGGGAGTAAGAATTCTTTCTACTGGCCCTGGCTGGTGTAGCTCAGTGGATTGAGCGCGGGCTGGGAACCAGAGGATTCTGGTTCGATTCCCAGTCAGGGCTCATGCCTGGGTTGCAGGCCAGGTCCCTAGTGAGGGCCATGTGAGAGGCAACCATACATTGCTGTTTCTCTCCCTCTCTCCCTCCCTTCCCCTCTCTCTAAAAATAAATAATAAAATCTTAAAAAAAAAAAAAAAGAATTCTTTCTACTTTCACCTTCGATGGACAGTTGCATATAGTCAAGTTGAGATTCTTCTAGTTACTCCTCAGAGCCTCTCTCTTTTTTTTTTTTTTTTTTTTTTTAGGTTGATGAAGCGGTAGCTGTACTACAAGCCCACCAAGCTAAGGAGGCTGCCCAGAAAGCAGTGAACAGTGCCACCGGCGTTCCAACTGTTTAAAGTGAGCTTGCCCCCATGTTCGTTGTTTTGAGTTTGTTTCCTTAGACTTTTATAACAGCTTGAGCATATTTTAAAACATAGCAAAAATTTATTTTACTATTAAATTCAGATGTAATGCTAGTTTTTCAAGGAGAAGTAGAAATAGAAAAGAATTAAATTTTACCTGTTACCCTGGTATTGACATGAACTTTTAAAATTAAAATGTGGTTAAACATTTTGAATAGTACGTTTTATTAAAGGGCCTCTAACAGGAGTTGGCCCTTTGTGTACTTGCTCTCAGGGGCTTTCCTAGCTTATGCCTTTTCTTGGGTGGCACCAGTGACAATTGATCTCGAACCTCCACCATTATTACCCTTCACAACTCCCAAGAAACAGGTAATGTAGCTGTATGACCAGGACCAGAGGTTGGCAGAGCGTTTCTGTCAAGAATCAGATAGGAAGTATTTTGAGCTTTGTAGGCCTTGTTTTTGTTGGCAGTAACTCGCTCTGCTCTAGTGTGAAAACAACTATAGACAGTGTGTAAACAAGTGAGTGTGGTTTAGTTCTAGTAAAACTTCACAGAAATGGGCTGCAGGCTGAATTTGGCCCGCTGCTGTAATTTGCTGCCGACAAGCACTAGTGTTGGTCTTCTGTATCTAACCTACTTTGTGGGCTTTGCTTGTATTGAAGTATACTTGGTATGGACCAGGCAGATTTAAGGTGTACCATGTTAATTTTGATACATTTCTATATTGTGATATGATTGCCATTGTAGGAATTCTTAGCACCTCAATCATTTATGTAATGATTCTCTCTTTTTAGTGATCAGTTGATTAAGATTGGGTCTCATTGCAAGCTTGATGATTGTAATCTTTTTTCCCCCCACATTTACAGATTGATCAGGGACCATGAAAAGAAACTTGTGCTTCACCGAAGAAAAATATCTAAACATCGAAAAATTTAAATATGATGGAAAAAAACATTGCAAAATAGAAAATAAATAAAAAAAAAAAAAAGGAAAGGAAACTTTGGACATTCTATACCGAGCAAATGCCAGGCCTAGCAAACATGCTAGTCCTAGATTACTTCTTGATTTAAAAACAACAACAAAAACAAAAAAAAAATAGTAAAATATAAAAACAAATTAATGTTTTATAGACCCTGGGAAAAGATTTTCAACAAAGTACAAAAATTTAAAACATTCCTTTCTTTAATTTTGTAATTCTTTACTGTGGAATAGCTCAGAATGTCAATTCTGTTTTAATAACAGAATTGATAACTGAGCAAGGAATCGTAATTTGGATTATAAAATTCTTGCTTTAATAAAAACTCCTTAAACAGTGCACAGTGATGTTACGCTATTTTATTTCTCTTGTGTAAATAGATGATAAGGTGGAATTAGCATAAGAACCTCTTTTATGACAAAGTTACTAATAAGTATCAAGAGTGTCTTGGTTTTATGGAAAAGATGAGGCATAAGACAGTTCCTTTAAAGCATTTCATGTATTTAGAGTTCCTAGTGAATTCCTACAGAGATGTATCTGTGTTTGTTAAATGATCTTAACATTTTTGGGGAATGATGCCAGTTTATGACTATTAAAGTTAATAGGTCGGGACATAGTTAGCTTCAGCCCTTGTTTATATGGTAGAAGACAGTAACAGCAGTTATTCTGTACAGAATAGGGTGTCTTTAGTATAATTTTTATATTGATTAAATGTCAAAAAGTTAGGATTCATATTAAGGTTTTTTTTTTTTAATTACTCTCACCTGAGGACATTTTTTTTGTTGCTTTTAGAGAGAGGAAGGGAGAAAGAAACACTGATTGGTTGCTTCCCATACACACCCTGACCAACCAGGAATCACTCCCGCAACCTTTGGGTATACTGGGGGATGCTCCAACCAACCGAACCACACCAGCCACAGCCATTTTAAGCCTTGTTTTGGAAAGGTCTTAAGATAGTTGATTATTATGACTTCATCTCAGTATACTTTATCCAAGGTATTATACTTGTAAAAAATTTATCTTCACCCGAGGATATGCTTAATGAGAGGGAGAGAAAGAGAAACATGGATGTGAAAACAGTCAATTGTTTGCGCCTCGTTTGCACCCCAACTGGGGACTGAGCCTGCAACATAGGCATATACCCTGGCTGGGAATTGAACCTGTGACCTTTCAGTTTACTGGATGACTCTCCAACCAAGTGAGTCACACCAGCCAGGGCTATCCCTAGCAATTTAAATGCGCTTTTGAGAATGGTCTGAACACCAGCTCTGTCGCCTTTGGGAACAAGTAAATACGAATAAAACAATTCCTGCCCTGGCTGGTGTGCCTCGGGGGATTGAGTGCCAGCCTGTGAACTAATGGGTCGCGGATATTCCATTCCCTGTTGGGGCACATGCCTGGGTTGCGAGTTGGGTCCATGGGGGTTGCCCGTGTGAGGCAACCACACATTGATGTTTCCCTCTCCCTCCCCCTCTCTGAAAATAAAAATCTTTTAAAACAGAAAGTAACCATTCCTGTGACATTGTCAGTCTGCATGATTAAGTCTTAAAAATTCTCTGTACCTGGGTGCTTTTCACTTTTGGCTTCCTGATTTGGAACTAAAACCCCCCTCACCTCTACTCCATGATTTAAATCCGTGAGCCCCATAGGCATTCAAATGACTGTTTTGTATTTCACCTTGTCATAGACTTGCCCTGTACGTGGCTTAACAGTTCATCAAGATGAAAATAATTTCTCAGTCTCCTGGAAAGTTTTTACTCAATGTTTTAGTAAGGTATGGAAGTATATATCCTATTTTTCAATTTTTGAGTATAAAATGGTTCAAGCTTTGAGGTTTGTTTTATTTATTTATTTTTAGAGAGGGGTAGAGGGAGAGAAACATAAGTGTATGGTTGCCTCTTGCACACGCCTACTGGGGACCTGGCTTGCAACCCAGGCATGTGCCCTGACTGGGAATCAAACCGTTGACCCTTTTTTGATTCACAGGCCAGTGCTCAACCACTGAGCCACACCAGCTGGGGCAGCTTTGAGGTTTTATAGGAGTAAACTTCAGTTTGAGCTACCTTAGAGGTTGTATCTATAAACATCCCACAGTTTAAAACTATTCTAATTCTAGAGTTGCAGGTAAGAGTATATAGATAGCAGTTTTCTTTATATGATTTTATGTGACGGAGATAAGTTGTCTCCATCTGTTCTACAAATACTTTTATTTTCTTAGATGAAGCAAACTTCTGACTGTTGAGCCAACAAAACCAAAGTTTGTGATCTGCTCACAGGTTTCATTTTAGGAAAAAAACATACCCTCCGTCCTCATTGTTTGGTTCTGTATTTATAAACTCACCCCACAAGTTTATGGCTGCTTTTATTGGACATTTGAATAGGTGCCAGTCTTCCATTGGTGCTAGATGTGTATCGGCTAACTGAAACTGCTTTTTTAGCCTGGAACTTTTTTCCTCCATTTCAGCATTTATACTGAGATTCGCATGGTTAATATCAGCTAAAAGAATGTATCTTGTTTATGTATGCTATCTTTGATTATGAAAGTCTCGTGCCACTTAACCACGGGATACATTCTGAGAGATACATTGTTAGGCAGTTTCTTGTATGAACGTCATAGAGTGCACCTAATGCAAACCTAATGGCACTTTTACAGACTGGCAGCACAGTAGGTTTGTTCACACCAGCATCACAAACACGTGAGGAATGCGTTGTACTATGACGGGATGGCTGTGATGTCACTAGGCAGCAGGAATTTTTCAGGTTCATTATCATATGGAACCACCATCATATATGCAGTCTGTTATTGACTGAAATGTCACGCAGTACATGACTATTTTCCCTGCCATCAAACTCCAGTCCTGTGCACAGCTTAACAGTGGGGACACGTACTGAGAAATGCGTCCTTGAGCAGTTTGTGGGGACATAGAGCTTACACAGACCTAGATGGTATGACCCACTGTGCACATGGGCTGTGGTATATATAGCCTGTTGCTCCAACGCTGCAGCCTGTGCCAGGTTTTACTGTATTGAACACTGTAGGCTATTGGAATACAGTATTTATATCTAAACACGGGAAAAGTACAGTAAAAGCATGGCATAAGAGGTAAAATGAACACCTGTGTGCCGTAAACGGAGCTTGCAGGACTGGAAGTCGCTCTCACTGAGGCAGTGAGTCTCAGTGAGTTTTAGGACACTCACGCCAAGGACATTACTGTAGACTCAACACTGAACACTTCCTTAGGCTACACTAACTATGAAGCGTGTTTTCCTTCAACAATGAATTAGCCTTAGCTTACTGCAACTTCTTAATTTTTTTCACTTTTTGAATCTTGCAATAACAAGCTTAAAACATTGTACAGTTGTACAAAAATATTTCCTTTATATATCCCTATTCTATGCTTTTTTTCCTATTTAAAAACAATTTTTTTAGCTTTGTCAGAAATTAAGACACAAACCTAGTTAGCCTAGACCTGTAGGGATCATCAGTATCACTGCCTTCAACCTCCACATCCTCCCCCGGGAGGTCTTCAGGGGCAATAGCACAAACTGGAGGTGTCATCTCCCATGATACTGCCTTCTAGAATACCTCCTGAAGGACCTGAGGCTGTTGTTACTCTTAAGAAATTTGCTCATGGTGTTTTGCTTGGTTTGTTTCTTTTTCTATTGTAACTGTTCTTGTAAGCAGGTAACACATCATGAACATTCCGCTATTAATGAAAACCGTTTAGGTGTTGGGGTCCATGTTTTCAAGCTTTTTAAGACCTTGGTGAGATCTGCGAAAGCTCCTAAGCTAAGCCTCTACTGTGAATCTTCTTGGGGGTTCTTGTTCTGCAGTTTCCTTTCTCTTCGGCTGTGCATTCCTATTCCAGCCCAACCGCGCTTTAGTCAAGTCCTCAGGAACCCCCTGGAGGAGCTCTTCAATGTCATCTGCATCCACAGCCGGTTAAAGTTGTTTGCCATCTCAGCCACAGGCTTGATTTTTGCAACCTCATCCTTAGCAAACCCTTCGAAGTCATAGACCAACCTCTTAAGTGTCCACACACCTTGGTGACATCACCCCAAGCCCAAGCAAAGTTCACTCTGCCGTCAGAGATGTAACTTTTTCAGAATTGCATCAGTGTCTTCAGTTGCAGCAATAGCCTTGGCAAAGCTGGTAAAACTCCCGATCCACTGGTTGGATCAAAGAGGTAGTGTTTGGAGAGAGAAATACCACACTGACAATGTGATGATCACCAACAAAAGAATGTCCAGGAGCAGAATCTTGAAAGGTATGTCATTCTCCAAACAGCACTTCATTTTCGCTGGCACAGCAATTCTGGAGGGCATAGGAAGAGGAGCTGGGTCATCCAGGACTTTTTACTGCTCCTGTAGGCCACTGGCATGTGCGTTCACTGATGGGCTTGGGGGCCTTGGGGTTCTCACTGGGCCTGATCACAAACGGTTTCCGTTGGCAGCCTGCAGCATTGCCCCCGGGCAAGACTTCTGTCCTGAAGAGCCCTGAAACGAAATTAAGAGTGACTGGGAAGGTGGAAAGTCAGTGATGGTTGTTACTCTCCTCATGGATGAAAGTCCTTCCAGCCATCCATTTCCAGAATATGGAGTTTTCATCTATATTGAATATTTGCTTGGACAAGTAATTTTCCTCTACAGTTTATCTAGAGTTTCCAAAATTTTTTCTGCTGCGTTCATATCAGCACTGGCAGATTCACCACTCACTTTTACATTAGCCAATAACAATTCTCCAGTCATTTAACTTACCTGGGGCTAGCAGTGAATTCAGCATTATCGTCAGGTTTTGCCTTTTCGTGCAGCATTGCAACAAAAATTTTTTTTTGGCCATGGTCATCATAATGCTGAAGGGGATATTTTTCTATGCCTTGTCTTCAATCAGGCCACTAGAAGTTTCTCCGTGTCTCAAATAGGTCCTTTATGAATTTTTGTTAGTCTCATTGCCTTCGATGAAGCAAATCCTTTAACAGTCTCCGTTGCTTTGTTCTCGTTCTTCAAGATCAGGCTTGGGGGGGAATGGGACGTGCCTGACATGCGAGCAGTGACCATCACTGATTTTCCACCTGCCTGCTCCGTAATCACCGTGAATTTTGTTCCCAGGTCGTTTCACTGGACGTGGCCTCTTTCTGACAACACTCATGGTGGGTTTTGTGCACTTCGGGGCCGTGATGAACAAACATGAGACTGAGTCATTCTGTGCATGACTTAATCAAGAGACACAGTAAACAAGATGTACGAGGCTGCTGCTGACATAACAGCTGCTGTTTTACAGGAAACTTTCTAAATAGACTATAGTGATACAGTAAATACAGAAACCAGTACCAGTCACTGATTATCGTTATCAAGTGTTACGCACAGTGTAGTTGTATGTGCTGTACTTGCACGTGACTGGCAGCAGAGGTGGTTCACACCAGCATCACCACAAGCACATCAGCGATGCATTCAGCTGCGATGCTACAATGTCTACAATATTACCAGGGAGTTTTCAGCTTCATTACAATCTTATGGGACCGCTGTTGTATATGAAGTCTGTCACTGACCAAAGCGTCGTTATGCAGCACATGGCAGTAAGGGATTACAGGTGACATTTTAGAGGGTGCTTTGAAAGACTTTTGCTTTTTTTTAATGTAAAACCATGGTCCGAGATGATGCAGTTGCAGTGAGTAAATGACTCTGAAGAAGACCTGGATACTTGTATGCAATGAGTGCATTGTCCCCATACATGAGACCCCTCTTATCCACATGGGATATATTACAGTACCCCCAGTAGATTCCTGAAGCCATGGATAATACAGAATTTTTATATTTTCACTTAAAAAAAGCACTTTACAGTTTCTCTTCGGCATACCCAAATTGCAGCATCACTACCCGTGTGCTTGGGGCTGTTACTCAGTAAAACAAGGGTTCCTGAACACCAGCACCGCAATCCTGTGATGGTCAGTCTGGTGACAGGAATGGCTGTGAACGGCCAGCGGGAAGGTGCAGAGCGTGAAGACGCTGGGCAGAGGGATGATTCATGTCCCTGGCAGCACGGCATGAGATTTCATCGCACTGCTCAGAAGAGCACGCAACTTAGAAGTTAGGAACTGATGACCTGACCAGGTGGCTCAGCTGGAGCATTGTCCTGTACTCCCTAAGTTGTGGGTTCGAACCCCTGTCGGATTGCATGTGGGAAGCAATGAGTCAATGTTTCTCACATTGGTGTTTGTCTTTCTCTCCCTTTCTCTGTAAAATGAGTAAACATACTCTCAGGTGAGGACTTAAAAAATAGTAAAAGTTATGAGTTGTTTCTTTCTCTGGAATTGTCTATTTAAGTTGTATTTTCAGACTGGTTGACTGCAGGTAACTAAAACCATGGAAAACGAAACTGCAGATAAGAGGGGACTACTCTAAACCAGTTCTCGTGGAAACAAAGTAAAATCAGAAGTTGGGGTCCAGCTGGAAGCGAAACTGGTGGCCTCGGTCGATGCACTGGCGGATACTCACCGCTCCGCTAGGAAACCACACCGTCGTGAAGACATCCTGCAGTCTCCCGGCGAGAACAGGTACGTCTTTGGGCAAGGCCTAAGCGACAGTAGTGAATTTCTATCTCCCTTAATCTAGACTTCATATTCACTCACTTTCTTCTGCAAACAAAGTTTGACAATTTGATTGGTTACATTTAAGTGTTCTTTCTTAGTTACCATTTTGATATATCTCAGATCTTCTCAATCACCTAGTTTCAAGTGGTATTCAGCTTTTTACTTGTCCATCATAATCATGGCAGTTTTTGAGGGGGTGGGGAGGAAAGATTGTCTTACCTACAAAGATAGAAAAATATGTTATTTATTTACTGACTTTGTTACTAATAATATTCCCAGAAAATTTGAAACATGGGATATTCATTAGCCTAACATTTTAGACTCTTCAGTGTGAAGAGTCTTTTTCTGATTAAGTTTATTGGGGTGACTCTGGTTGACAAAATCGTACAGGTTTCAGGTGCACAGTTCCACAGTCCATCATCTGTACCCTGTACTGTGTGCTCGCCACCCCAAGTGAAGTCTTCTTCCATCACCAATTATCCGCCCTCCCCCTCCCTCCACCCTCTCTCCTCCCGGCTCAGATCCCAAGGGTTAATACTTCCTAAACTGTTGAAACCAATCTAGGACACTTTGACCATTTTCTAAAGTAACAACATACAAAGTTACAATGTAAAATGAGGCAGATGCTGAACTGTATGCTAAACCTATCTTTTCTACTTTTAAGCTTAATTGTTGAATAGATCTAATTTTTAAATAGTCACAAATGTCGGTGACTATTATTTACAATGCCAATTGTGATGCACTGGTAACTTAGTGGCGCCTTAATTATGGTCAACAAAGAAACCGTGAAACAAGCATCCGAGGAATGAAGCTGGTGGTCACTGAGGAGAGACAGCAGTTGTGGGCCCCTGGATGAAGCAGCGGTTCTTAAGGTGTGGGGGCATGTGTTGTCTGAAAAGAGCGTAGAATCGTTTCTTAACAATGAAGGAAATGCCTGCTTTTGAATCAATAGCTGTCGATGCTAACAGGGGACCATGTGCCACGTGTTTCCTTATCAAGTGAACTCTTTCCGTGCACTGTCTCATTTAATTCTGATAACCACTCCATGAGACTGGGTCAGTGATGTTCCCCTTTTATAGGTAAGCAGACTAAGGCTTTGACAAGTTCAGTGACTTGCCCAAAGTCACATAGTAAGTGGTGGTGAAGCTGGGATTTGAAGCCAGACCTAGAAGCTCTACAATTTATACTCCTAAGCTCTGTTTAATAAACTCTGCCTAGAAACTACAAAAAAAAAAAGTGTGAAGTTCCATAAAATCTCAGGTACCCTTCAGCCCGGGGGGTGGGAGGCAGGGTGACAAAGGACTGTCACAGCGCACAAGAGTGAGCCAAACCATCAAAATACCTTTCTGTTGTAACGTTTTACAGCAGTCAGAAAACTAAGAGAAAGTCATTCTTTAGAAGAAAAAGGAGGTCTTTAACCAGGCTGAGCTTAAAATTCTAAATCAGAATATTTTCCTTCCTTCTAAGCTTCTTGGACTGCCTGGAAATGGCAAACATTTCCTTTAGCAATGCTGTGGTCATTTTTCTGAACTTTTTCACATTGCCATTCTAGGTTCTCCTGGGGTTGTAAAAGGGCTTAACCAAAACGTTCTAATTATCAAAGAGTTTAATAAAACCTATGGAATTAACCTTCTGGCCCTGTATTGCACTTGTGCCAGTTGGAAAGATATCAGCATTTTCTGAACAGTTATTAATCAATGTGTCAGATAAAATGCCAATTGCTGTAGCTAAAAAAGAAATTTCCAACAAATGAGGTATGTTTTATTTAAATAACACACTGCACGTAAGTGGCAAATCCAATCTGAAACTCCAGGCTCCCTGACTCATTGTGCCATTAAGTTTTCCTTTGCTTGAGTCTAGCTTCTATTCCTCTAGCTAATCCCTCACACTGACAAAATTCAACAGATAGTAATTCTTTGTATTTTCTTTACCAGTTTTATTGCCGGATAATAACTTGTAAAAGGCAGCTTTTTTTTTTCATTTAAACTTAGCTTCTATCTGGTCTCGTTTAGAGGTGACCACAGTGAGGCCCGATTGATAGCAGCGCCAAGGTGTTTCGCTTCTCTCTCCCCTTTCATACCCTCTAACTAGATGTCCACAGCCAAACAGGGAGCATACCAGTCCGCTGGTGCACCTGAAAATAAGCAAACAGGTCCTCAGTAAGGAGGGTGGATCCCCAAACTTGCTGAACCTTTCCCACACTCACTGAGCTGGGCGAACGAGGAGCCTGGCCAGATACACACCTGGGCAGGTACCCACGAGCCAGAGAGGATTTATGGAAGTGTGGCCTGCCTGAGGAACGATATCAGCAGGCCATCAGAGTGGGACGGAGACAAGTGAGGCAGAGAAAAAGGAGGAACTCCCAAGGGTGGCCCCTCTCCCCAGGGTGACACCGCATGGGGCTGGGCTAATGGCCCTGGCAGTGGTGACCTCCAGGGCAGAGGAGGTGGGAAGCGGTGACCTCTCCTGGGAAGGAAGTGAGAAGCCAAAGTGCTGCGTGAGTGCATGGCTGCCACAGTCGCGTGGGTTTTATGACAAACTGTCTCTCTAGCAGCACCCAAACTTCCAAGGAGGCACCTCCATTCCTGGGAGGAGGAAGGAGAAAGAAAAGGAAGCAGGAAAGAACATCAAAGGGCATTCACTGAATGCATTTCCTGGTGTCTGCTTAGGACTTCAGCAGTCCCACTGCTGGGCATACACCCAAAGGAAATGAAAAGATGTATGTACTTCATGCTAACAGCCAGGATACAGAAAAAACGTAAGTGCCCACCAACAGATGAATGAATAAAGAAAATGTGATTATAAACCACAGTGGGTCATTATTTAGCCATGAGGAAGACGGACATCCTGCCTTTTGAGGCAACATGGATGGACCTTGAGGATATGGCGCTAAGTGACACGAGTCAGAAAAAGACAAACACTGTGCGACATCACCTGTATGTGTGACCTGCAAAAGCCAACCTTGTGGGGTTCTGGTTTAAGATGATAATGTAGGAAGATGTGAATCAACTTTTCCCATGGACATAGCTAGTCTACAGCTACGTGTAGAAAAATTTCCCCTGGAGAAAAAAACCACCCAAAACTAGCTGAGTGACTCCTATGTGTTGGGCAAATGGGGGGAAAAAAACACATCAAAGCAAGAAGAAGAGGCAACTCCCCACCTCTGGTACAGAGGCCCCGAATCTGGAGGAAACTCAACATTCAGAGCTTCTCCCTGAAGGGTGAAGCGTTTAAACCTTGCATTGGGCATCTTAGCTCTTAAAGCCTGAGAGATGACCCCCCCAAAACATCTCGCCTTGAAAACCAGTGTGGCTTGCACCCATGATAACCACGAGGATATAGTGAACTGAAAAAGGACTCACACAGGAGTCACATGCTTGGACTCACCCAATCAGGGACTAGCAAAGAGGCAGGTGATGAGGGGCACCCAGACTTCCTGTGAAAAAGGCTTATTTGCTTATTTTAAGGTATTAGCCCATGGGGCAGGCACCTGATTAGTAGATATCAAGAGGCCTGCTAGGTTACTTCCCAGGGATGGAGGCTGGTGGCTGCCACCCTGGCACTATCCCTCTGCCTCACTCCAGCTTGCTGATATCCCTGGAAAAGGAGCTTGTACCCTCCTCTAATACTTTATTTTTTTTGTGGCTGACACCAGAGGACACTTCTAGATTGCCTCGTTTTGGTGGCAAGTGGGGCTTCTGCTCACAGCTCCCACGGGACCGTAACCAGTGGAGAAAGAGTTCTTAACCGGCTGCCATCCCCAGGGCGCAGCAAGAGGCAAGGCTGAGGCATCCAGCCTAACCCTGAAAGAGGCCTATTAGCTTATCTTCACAGCTGCAGCCCAAGGGGCTGGCTCCTAATTAAACACATGTAAGCGTCCACTGTAATCCTTTCCCGAGACCCCCAGGGAAGGCACTGTCTCTGCACTCTCCCCCTGCCGTGCTTAGAGTACCAGTATCTCCCAGTTACTGCGTATGTGCCTGGTGCCCTGGTTTTTATGGCTGCCACCCAGGGGACATGACTTGATCACCTAGCTCTGGTGGCCAGTGAGGCTTGTGTTCCTGGTCCCATGGGATTGGAACAAATAAAGAGACAATTCTTACCAGCCACCACCCCCAGGGCACTGTGCAAACAGCAGAAAAACACACCCCACACTTTCTGTGAAAAAGGTCTATTTGCTTATTCTGAAGCTGTGCCCTGTGGGGCAGGCCTCTGGCTTGGCACATGGCTAGGAGCCTGCTGAGGCACTCTGCAGGGATGGAGGCCAGTGATACTGATCTTTCCACTTTCCCTCTACCTTGCTCTGAGTTGCTGGTATCTCCCAGAGAGGAGCTTGTACACTGGTCTGACATCTCTGTTTTTGCAACTCATGCCTAGGGAACACCTCTAGATCACCTGACTCTGGTGGCCAGTGGGACGTACACTTGCAGTCCCACAGAACCGTATATATTTGCATAATTTAAAACCTGTCTGAGCGTCTGGCTTCCAATCAGCCTGCATCCAGCTGTGGGCTGGGATTTTCCCCTTTGGAACACTAACAGGTCTTGGCACACCTTCAACTACAGGGAGCCACTAAAAATAAAATAGGCTGCTTGGACAATCACAAAGATTTAATGGACAACCCAGAGCTACAGCAGGGTTGAGCAATAAATTTCATCTTCTACACAAAGCCACTCTTTCATGACAGGGGAAGGTAGCTTTTTATCTAATACATAGACAAACACAGAGATCAAAGAAAATGAAGAAACAAATATGTTCCAAAAGAAAGAACAAGATAAAACCTGAGAAAGTGTCCTTAATGAAATGAGAGTGATTTACCTAATAAAGGATTCAAGATAGTAGTCATAAACATCCTCACTGAATTCAGAAGAAGAATGCATAAACACACTGAGAACCTCAACAAAGAGATGTAAAATATTTAAAAAGTGCCAGATAGAAGTCACAGGGCTGAAGAATATAGTAATGGAACTGGAAAACACGGGTTCAAGAACGGACTGGATGACGCAGAAGAAAGGATCAGTGAACTCAAGACCAGGCGGTGGAACTTGCACAATCGGAGAAGGAAAAAAAAGATTAAAAAAGTTAAGATAGCTTAAGGGACTTATGGGACAACACCAAGCAAATAAACATTCACACTCTAGGGGTGTCCGAAGAAGAAAAAGAGAAAAGGGCAGAAAAGTTATTTAAAGAAATAATGGCTGAAAACGTCCCGTACCCAGGGAAGGAAACAAACCTGTACATCCAGCAAACCTGGAGAGTTACAGAATGTTGAACCCAAAGAGACGAACACCAAAGCACATTATAATGAAAGTGCCAAAATTAAAGACAAGGGGAGAATCTTAAAATCAGCAAGAGAAAAACAACTGCTTACATACACAAGAAATCCCATAAGACCATCGGCAGATTTTTTAGCAGGAAGAGCGGCATGATATGTATATTCAAGTGCTGGGAAAAGAAGCCCTGCCAACCAGGAATACTCTCCCTGGCAAAGTTGCTGCTCGGAATTGAAGGGAAGAGCTCCAGAAAAGCAAAAGCTAAAGAAGTCCATCCTTACTAGACAAGCCTTTTAAGAAATATTAAAGCAACGTCTTTAAGATAAAACAAAAGGGCACTAATTAGTACAGCAAAATATATAAAAGTATAAATCTCACTAGTAATGGTATATAGTAGTAAAATTCAGAGTGACCTAATGTAAAGGTGGTAGTTCCATCACTTATAAAGCTGCTATAAAGGTTGAGAGCTCTCCATTTACTGTAGGGTCTCTGTATGTTCCTGGCATCACACTATTTTGACAGGATCTTTCTTAGACATTATTTCATTAAGCCATGGTTCAATACCTGGGAGTCGTTCTATCGATTGGTTCTTTTTTAAAAAAAGTTTTTAAAATGTATTTATTTTAGCAAGAGGGGAAGGGTTGGAGTGAGGGACAAAAATATTGACGTGCGAGAGAAACAGTGAGAGGCCTCGTACGCACCCCAACCGGGGACTGAACCCACAGCCCAGGCATGTGCCCTGACCAGGAGTAGAACTGGCTACCTTTCACTTTGTGGGACGACGCCCAACCAACTGGGCCACACTGGTCAGGGCTATCTATTGGTTCTTAATACCCTTTGTAACTGAAGTTTTCAAGTAGATGCATTTGGGCACATTGTCTTTTTCATCAAATTTCTTGAACACGACCCAAGGTAAAGGGTGCAACGATAGGGAAGGGCCTGAAATGGGGAAAAAATTGAATTAGCAAGCGTCCAGCAGACGCACCTACACAAGGAAGGCCAGCACGACAGTCAGAGCCATCGTTGTTCTCAAATAGCTGCCTAGATTTGGGTGTCGGTGTCCTTCATCAGAGGGTTACTGCACCTAAGCTCTCTCAGTGAAAAATGCTAGGGAATGTACCCAAGAACCACTGAATCAGAGCTTGTATTTTTTGACAAAATCCCCAGGTGATTCATATGTACATTCGAGTTTGAGAAGCATTCCCACCCAAAATAAATGGCTTTAGTGTCCAAGCCAGTTGCTGGAGCACCAGCCATTACAGCTGCATCTCAGGCATTAGGAAGGAGGAAGGAGACCACAGGACTCTCCTCCCTGTTGAGTCAGTTTCCTCTAATCCCAGAAGACTCTAGGAACAATTCTGCAATATCTCATTGCTTAGAATTTAGTCACATGGCTGAATGCAAGGGAAGCAGGGAAATCTAGTCTTTCGGTTGGGCCCATTGCCAGCTGGAATAAAATTTGCATTCTATTTCTAAGGACAAAAGGGTATGGTGGACGTTGGGTAGCTCACACGAGTCTCTGCTCCTCTGGGCTTACTTGGTAATCCCCATGTCCTCTCCACATGCTGGAAAGTTGTTGGCAACAGCTACCCATCACCCACATGTGGACAGCAGGGAGGTCACCAGGGTCAACCCACAATCGAAGCACAAAGGTCAAATCTGCCTTTTCTGTCAACTCTGTTACCATCATGCCCAGCCACCCTGCCTCCTGCCTGGCCCCAGACTGGAGCAAGGGCCAGAATTCAGGGAGCAACAAGGTAGAATGAAAGTTGTAAGGCACAGTTTAGAACAATAGCTCAGGCTCCAGACGCAGACTTCCCAGGTCTCCATGCCAGCGCCATCACTTAGTGGCTTTGGACTTTCGGTTACTTGCGGCCACTTTAACTAGCTTGCAGTTACGTTAGCTCACTGATGAAAGACCCCATGGGGTCTCCACGTCTCCATGTTACAGTGGAGATGAGCACAGGGCCACCTCACAGGTTGTTGTGAAGATGTCATGGAAATAACACCCGAAAAGCTCATCCGGAGAGGGTAAACAGGAGGAGTTCTTTCTACTGAGCAGAAGTACCACGAGCAGAGACGTGGACTTGGGCTCAGAGACCTGTTTCACAAGGACGGAAACTACCAACTTGGAAGCGTCATGGATTTACCTCATACTTTCAGCCCAGTGCTCCCACCCTTTAGAGCGGATGGCCACCAGCGCTGCTTACTGTTCAACAAACACCCTCGCGGCCAACACCTGGGATTTGTCTGTTTGTTGTTTTTCGGCGTGGTATCTTTCCTTTCCTTGAGTTTGGTTTTCCTTCTTGACTACTTGAACTACTTCCAATGCATTTTTAAAAACAATACTCAAACAAAGAAAAACAAACCAAGAAAACCAACATGCTGGATACAGCGTTGGATTTTGCACACGTCCCTCTCCATGACAAAGTCTGCAGCCACCACGGTCCCTTTACCCGGACTTCGCAAACCCTGGCAAGTCCACTGTCATTGGATACACAAAAAGCCACACTATCATTTTCTTAGACAAACATCCTGGGCAATTTGTCTTCTTTGACTGTGTCATTAATACAACCGGTTTTGCTGAGTACCTTAGGGGACCTTGCAAGACCAGTTCTTGTTGTTTTAACCTCCTCACTGGCCTATCCTTTTGGTTTATAATTCTAACGTATTTGCTAATGGCTTCCAGGTACCACCGAAAGAAACACCTAAGATATACAAAGGGCATTTTTTTTCTTAAGATCCATGTCTCCCTGACAGGTCAGGAAAGATGTAGAGAACACCAAGGAGCACGTGAGTGAGTGCGTCCTTGCGAAGCTAGGACTAAATGTTCCCGTGCGGTCACACTACTTTAGCTTCTTCTGCCCCTTCCCAGTTTGGCTGAAACTGTTGGAACTAATCCCTCTGCCCTTTAAACTTCTGATTTAAGCTAAAGTGACATCCTGGTTGGCTATTTCAAGGACCAGGGAAGTGAGAGAAGAGTAACAGTGCCCCCTACAGGTCTGTGCCTATGATAGTGAACTTGACGATCTCAGGGGCCTCCTGGGCAGCAGGATCGTGTCCTCTGGTATCTGGCCTGGTGGCATCTGCAAAGCGGTGATTAACGACCAATGGTTGTCAGTATATTCATGGAATTATGCAACCATCCCATGATCAATGTAGAATGTTTTTCATCAGCCCCAAAAGAAAGCCTGTGCCCGTTAGCTGTCTATCTCTAATCCCTGCCTCACCCCAGCCTTAGGCAACTGCTAACCTCCGTTCTGTCTTTGTGGATTTACCTATTCTGGACATTTTATATAAACAGAATCATTTAGTCTGTGGTCTTCTGTAATTGAATTATTTTACGTGGTACAGTGTTCTCAGAGTTCATCTAAATTGTATGCATCAGCCCCGGCTGGTGTAGCTCAGTGGATTGAGCTCGGGCTGGGAACCAAGCGGTCCCGGTTCGATTCCCAATCAGGGCACATGCCTGGGTTGCAGGCCAGGTCCCCATGAGGGCCATGTGACAGGCAACCATACATTGCTGTTTCTTTCCCTTTCTTTCTCCCTCCCTTCCCCTCTCTCTAGAAATAAATAAAAATAAAATCTTTAAATTGTATGCATCAATCTTCTATTCCTTTTTTTAGCCAAAGAATATTCCACTGTATAGATAATACCACATTTTAGTTATTGATTCATCACCTGGTGGCTGTCTGGGTTGTTGTCAGTGTTGGGCGATTATGAATCTGCTGCTCTGAACATTCCTGTGCAAATGTTTGTGTGGACAAGACTATGTAAAGCGTTCCCTCAGGTCGGTGGTTCTCAAGCAGGGATAATCTTGTGCCCTGGGGAAATTTGGCAATGTGGGAAAACAAGGTTGCTTGTCACACCTGCAAAAATGGTGCCCCTAGCATCGAGTTCACAGGGGCAAGATGCTGCTGAACACCCTGTGATGCACAGGCGGCCTCGCAACAGAAAAAGTACCCCCCAGAAACGTCAGCAGTGCCCGGGTTGCAGACCCCCGCCTGAGGTGACTCAGGTGCCCAGTCAGGAGGTTTGGGAAGCTCCAAGGATCCTCATTCTCCCTTCTTGCAATCAAACCTCAGCTGGACAATTTCAAACTTGTAAAACCAAGACTTTCTTTCAAAAACCCCTTCAGAGAAAGAGGGCCCACCTTCCTTCAGAATGGTCTGAGATTTATCATTTAGTCCAGGGGTTCTCCACTCAGGATCCAGGTCTCTGGGGAATTTCGGAGTTGCCTGAAACTCTCTCTAAAAGGGCGTGTGCAGGCTATATTTTCGCGGGAGAGGATCTCGGTTCCGAGGGGGCCCATGAGCCAGAGCCTTCATGTCTCCTTAGCCCATTATCTCCTATTCACTTCTCTGTGGCACTCTTCCTAGGCAGAAAACTCTGTTGCCCAATGCCAGTTAATCGAGAATTAGAGACAAAAGGGAGCCCCTTGCAGGCAAAGTGGAAGTAAGTAGTTTGTCCAGGGTCACTCTGTCAGTGGGTGGCAGAAACAAGCCTAGGCCGCCCCTCCGTGCCTCCCGGGGAAGGAGGCCTTGATGAAACATTCCAGCGAAGTGGTCACGAGCAGGGGCCTTGGAACCAGGTGGCCTGGCCTGGAGTTCCTGCTCTGCCAACCTCTGGTTGTAGAGTCTCAGGGAAGACACTCAACATTTTTGTGCTTCAAGTTCCTTACCTGAAAAATGGGGGCAGTCATAGTAACCAACTCACACGGTGAGAATTAAGTGGTTAGAAAGCTTAGAATGACACATGGCAAGTGGTAAGCACTTCATGTTTGTTATTTCTATAGGATGGCTCTGTGTATTTTTTATCATAGGAAAAATCAATGTTAAAAATGTAAAATAATCGGCACCCAAACCATTAAAAATGTAATATAATCTCCCTTTGACATGTCCAGTTTTGCTGCTCCTTGTGAAGACACTTTTTGTGCCTAGAATTTTTTAAAAAATTCAATGTAATATTTGGCATCCAACCTGCCAGAGGGTGGCCAGTGCCAGAGAACAACTCAGCAGGGCGGAGGGTGGGAGGCGGCACAGAGGGTTTGCGTAGAATGGTCCAGGAAGACACGTTTGAGAGGGCGCCATTCTAGCAGAAGAAAGCAAGGGTGGGCCCGGTGACCATCTGGGAAAAGAGCGCTTCCAGCGGCAGGAACAGCAAGTAGGAAGGCCTGAGAACTGGAGAGGGTATGTGGCTCAGCCATGATTCCAGGCTGAGCGAGGGGAGAGCAGTAAGGTAGGAGTCAGAAAAGTAGGGGCAGTGGGTGGGCTCGGGACCTGAGCCAGAAAGAAGCTGCCGGAAGGTTGGAACAGAAGTGATAGGACCTGGCTCATAGGAGAGGATGGGGTAGAAGCAGGGGGACCAGTTTGGAGGCTTTTTTTTTTTTTTAAGATTTTATTTATTTATTTTTAGAGAGAAGGGAAGGGAGGGAGAAAGAGAGGGAGAGAAACAGCAATGTATGGTTGCCTCTCACATGGCCCTCACTAGGGACCTGGCCTGCAACCCAGGCATGAGCCCTGACTGGGAATCGAACCGGGACCCTTTGGTTCGCAGCCCACACTCAATCCACTGAGCTACACCAGCCAGGGCCTGGAGGCTATTTTTTAAGTCCAGGGAGGAGATAATGGTGGTTAAACCAGGGTGGAAGTAAGAGGTGAGAAGGGATAGGAATCGGCATATATCTTAAAGGGAGAGCCATCAGCTTTGCCCATGATGAGGAATGGAATGTGAAAGAGATCAATCAAGGCTATCTCCAAAGCAAACACCAGCCCCTTCTGCAGCCTAGTTCAAGTTCCATAAACATTTTCAGCTGTGTTTGCACATTCTATGTATTCAATTTTAAGCATCTCAAATGCTAGACTAATAAGCATAATCTTCCCAAATATTTAAGCAACTATAGAAAAATCTAATATATGAGCCAGTTATCTTCAACATTACGATATTGTTAATAAACTGGGATAAATTCTATTATAGTTTTCAATTTAAAAATCTGAAGCCCACAGTTGATTGCTCAACTACACATTTTACATTGGAATCACGAGGCTCACAAGTCAGGAAGTTGGATACCCTACAATGTCAGGTCCTCTAAAACATAACAAACATTGTAGGTACCAACTGATAAGTATGACACAGGTCATTTCTAAGTCTAACACAAAAATATTAATACAATGCATTTAACTGTATCTTCTATAAAATTAAGTCTAAGACTTTCCAGAGGTACAGTCACACACCTAGTAAGGAAAAAGGTGTCAGCCCAGGTGAACTGAGGTTGCATTCTCATCGACAGGGCTGAGACTGCTGATCAATCAGGTAGAGCTGTCCAGCACCCCAGTTCTGGAGATGCAGAGATCGGGGAGAGTTTTGTGTGTGTTTCTCTTTTTCAGTGATAAGCAGGAGCAAGCTGAGTCTCCGCAGAAGGAAGGTTGAGGTGGGGTGGAGTCTAATAATCCACATCCCCTAGAATCAAATTACTCATTGCCTAGTTTTTCTGAAATTTCCTCCTCCTTTATCCCCAGGTTTAACAACATTATATTGTATAGCCTCTGCACTGCTTGCTTCCTGCTTGATCAGGTTGAGCTGCAGGTGTGGTTCTCGAACTCGGCTGCACAGTGAAACCCACTGTGGAGCTTCACCAGGACCAAGGCCGGCAGCGGCCCGATTGTATTGGTCTGGGTGAGGTCCAGGGCTGTTATTGTAGCTGCGGTGGGCAGGTCATCCAAGGAGATGACATTTATGCAGAGACCCCAAGCTTCAGAGAGATGGGTCTATCAAAGAGGTGGGGGATGAGAGATCAGCAAAAAACAAGGTTCTGGTTGGCCCGGGACAACAAGGGCTGGACAGTACGGAGTGGAGGGAGGGGTGCGGGACAGCAGCCCGTTGGGCCGCTCAGCACGTCTGCGTGCGGACTGTGGTCTCCCACCAGACCATGAGGCTCAGGTCTTTGTATCACTAGGTACCATGTCAGCCCATGGATACGCTCAGAAGTATTTGTTAAATAAAGGAAAAGCCAACTGTGTATAGCTCCTCCATCAGCAAGTTAGAATATCAGTATGCTGATTTAATTTTTCACTCCTTAGCTCCCCATGAAACCCAGTGGGGAGCTGTGCCATGTACAGAGCTCCCCGGAGGCTTTGTTTTATAAACACACAGTCTGCAGCCCATGAGTAGGAACGTTGGTGGTCACCAATTGATAAGAACAACGCGAGTCTTTTTCTCGGTTCTTACCGGTGAGTGCATATGATTCCCTAGAGAGCCGTTATTATGTACAACTGCTTACACGCAGTCAAGGGTTACCGAAATTGGTGCTTTGCTACAGTTTCCTGGGGACTGATTTAACATCCCGCCCAGGAGCCAGGCTGGCAGGCCCCGCTGAGAGCGCTGCCATCTCCCGCTGTGCGCAGGCACTGCAGAGTCGGAATTCCTGCCAATTTTTGAGGGAAGCTTTGCTATTAGTGTGCCATCGCTGTTGTGCAGAGCGGCTCCTGGCTGTCCTCTGCAGTTTTTCTTGCACTTTAATGATAGCTTTCTGTTTCTTTTTTATCCGTAACAATCTGGTTTGTTGTGGGTTGGTTCTGTAAGCTCCACAGGCTGTGTTAGGGAATGCTTCCTAAGTCTTTTTCCATTACTTAGGTTTGAAGTTGGTGTGTTGGTTTTTGTGGGTAACGGTCACGTTAGCCTGCTAAGCTTCCCTTCTGTAGTTAGATCACCCCACTTTTACTTTGGGACCCCTGCCCCATCTTTATGGGCCCTAGGGGGTCTGTGTAACTTGGAGTCTTGCCCCTCCCCCACCTCCCTCCCTCCTTTCCCTTGCCCCAAGGGTGCTCCGCTAACCAAGAAGAGCACTTCCTTCCCCTGTCATAGTGAGCCCTGGGTTCAGGGACTGGTCCACACCCCTTCTCCACCACCAGGATCCTCACTATGCGTTGGCAGGTCGATGCTCATTAGGAGGGAGAAGACACTGTTTCTGAAAACTAACACTTCCATTTTATAAACAGTTATTTTGTTATTATCCCTTTAATACACCAGAAGGGAATTCAGAGATAATACATATATTATTAAAACATATGCTCTCTGAACTCTAATACCAAAGGGAAATAAACATAGCTTGTAGAGATAACATAAAAATACGTTTATAACAAATCAGCAGTGCATCGATATGTGAGCGCATGGGCACACTTACATGCGAAGATGCAATGAGAACTAGAAGCTTGCTCCAGACGTGGAGGACCACCAGGACCGTGCCAGTGATGGGCGGAGCTGTGTGCAGGTGAGCCGTACGGTGCCTCCAATACCATTAGTGACATTTCCATTGCTGATGTGACACCTGAAACAGTGACACAGCGAACCGCCCTTGCTAAGGTTTGAAACAAAGGAAAGAACAATTTTCCCTCACTTCACACATGGTCTTATTCATGATCAACTCAGTGTGTATTAAAATTGAGCAGCATGTCTAGGGGCCTGCTGAGGTACTCTCCGGGGACAAAAGCAGTGGACACCACCTCTGCACTCTCCACCTGCCTCCCCCCAGGTCTCTGGTATCTTCCAGACGGGAGCTTGTACACTTGCCTGGCCCCCCAATTTTTGTGTCTGCCACCCAAAGGTCACCTCTAGATGACCTGACTCCAGTGGCCAGTGGGGCTGATACTTGTATGTCCCACAGGACCAGAACAAGCAGAGAAAGAGCTCTTCCCCACGGCCAGCCCGGCCAGAGCAGCAGAGAGGCAGCGCACGGAGGAGCCCAGGCGCTCTGTGGAAGAGGCCTGTCCTCTTATCTTCATGGCTGCAAGCCCACATCTAAGACCGTCTGTAACCTTCTCCAGAGACCTCGGATAGTGGGCGCAATCTTTGCGTTTTCCCTCTGCATGCTCTCTGGAGTCGTCGTTTATGGCTCTGCTGTCCCCACGGGTCTCATGGGCAGAAGCTGGATCCAGGCACCCAGCTGCAAGC